>VWYK01079308.1:15900-49968 GCA_013399775.1 Semnornis frantzii | reverse complement strand
CCTATTTTGTCCTGTTTAGGCCTGCCGCAACACTTGAAGAGGATGGTTTGAGAGACTGTGTGGTGGATTGGTGGTCAGGAGCAAGGTTAGGGTTCTAAAGGGTTTGGGTGGAAAGCCTTAGCTCCACCAACCCTGAACATTTGTCCCAAAGAAGAAATAAATGACAGAAATAAAAAGACAAAAGTCATCCAGATGGAAAGAGCGGAACCACACTGGGCAGGAATCTCTTCCTGTCATTCATCTTTGAGGAAGATCAATAGCAAGCTCAGCTGGCCCAAAGTTGCCCACTTCAACCCAGATGACCACAACAACCTCCCTTCCAGGTACAGACCCTAGACCTCACCATGGAGAGGATCATGGCAGTTTTAAGACCTGGAGCAAGAAGCAGAGGCAGCTACAGCACAGCAGTGTCTCCAGCAGACTTTCAGGTAGGTAGAAAGCTGAGAGCACACATCTGGAGCTCAGCCAGTCCAGCCAGCATCTGGCTTTACTTTAGACTTTCTGCTGACACTACACACAAGAGCACCCACATCTTCCTTGGCATCTATCTCCTCTCCCAGGACCCTGACTGCAGCCCCTGGCTGTCAGCTGTTGGGTTTTATTTGGTTTGCACTAAAAATTGTTCTTTAATTAAACAGACATTTTTCTGGGTATGTTTCTGATTGTATCATATTTAAACCAGGCCCCCAGGTCCAGATCTCCACTTCTGACACAAACCAGAAAGCTCTCGCTAGAGCAGTTCCCCAAACCTTAATTACTTTTCTTTATGTTATTGCTTTTCTGCTTTAGAGGACTATAGAGGGTCTTAGGACAGACGGCTTGGAGCTGTAGTAATGAAATTGTCCATGAAGTGAGGACAATGTTAATACCAAGTTCCAGCTCCACAATTTGGGCAGGTGCTAAGAAACCACAGGTATCTCATATCTGGTCCCTGATTCCTAAGCTAAGCTGCTAGACAGAACTGCTCATATTTATTCATACTGTGGAGAAATACTTAGATTCTGGGAAGTAACTGTCCAGAAATCCTCTGTCCTTTCTCCCACAGAATCCCAGCATGGTGGCAGTTAGAAGTAATCTCTGAGGAACATGCAGTCCAACCTCCCTGCTAAAGGAGGGCCACCCACAGCAGGTTACCCAGGATCAAAATGTCCAGACAGGTTGGGAAAGTCTCCAGATAAAGAGACTCCCCAGTCTCTCCTGGCAACCTGCCCCAGGGCTCCAGCACCCTCACAGCAAAAAAAGTTTCTCCTTATCTTCAGATGGAACCTCCTGGGTTCCAGCTTGCATCTGTTGCCCCTTGTCCTGTCACTGAGCACCACTGAAAAAAACCTGAGCCTGTCTTCTTGACACCTGCCCTTTAGCTCTTGCTGAGTGTTGAGGACATCTCCTCTCAGGCTGCTCTTCTCCAGGCTAAACAGCCCCAGGGTTCTCAGCCTTCCATCCTCACAGAGATGCTCCAGGCCCTCAGCCTCTGCTAAACTCTCTCCAGTAGTTCCTTGTTTCTCTTGACCCTACACTTGCCTTTGTTGAGCTCCATGAGGTTCTTTCTCCAATTGTTCTGTGTTTTTCCTGTTAGGTCACCACCTACCCTTGACTATTGAAGCTGTCACAGAACTTTTCCAGGACAGAGAGCAGGTGCAGAGCTAGGGGATTTTACAGTCTGCTGTTTGGAAACCTTAGCTGCAAAACACATCAGACCAGAGCATGCTGGCCAGCTTGCTCAAGGTGTTTCCAGGATAAACCAGCCAAGCAAAAGGTAAGGAGGCACCATGGGCTCCTTACAGCAGCTGAGCAGCAGAAGCCAGCCCTGCAGTGCAGTTAAACAGTTGACCTTCCAAAGCATCATTAATTGTCTGCAGGCAAAAGGAAGCACTGTCTGGTGAAGGAAGTTGGAATGCTCAGTGAGAAGCTCAGGGAGTTCAGCAGGCTGCTGAGGAGCTGATTATGTTACTGTTAGTTCTTAGACTTCCTTCCACAGGGACACTTACATATATTGAAGCCTGCAGGAGAAAGCCACACTCTCCTCAGGCCAGCCAGCAATGAAACCATAGATCTAAACTGGAGGATAATGGATAGAGTCCCCTCAGCATCACCAAATATGGGCTAAAAAATCCTTCCTAAAGCTTCAGGAACCCAGTGCATCTCAATAGCTGGGCAGAGGGGAACCTCTAGAAGTTCAACAAGGGCAAGTGTAGGGTCCTGCACATGGGGAGGAATAACATCCTGCACCATTACAGGTGAGGATTTGACCTCCTAGAAAGCAGCTCCACAGAGAAGGATCTGGGAGTGCTGGTGGACAAGTTCTTCATGAGCCAGCAATGTGTCCTTATGGATAAGAAGGCCAGTGGTCTCCTGGGATGCATGAAGAGTGTGGCCAGCAGGTCAAGAGAGATTCCGCTCCCCCTCTACTCTGCCCTGGTGAAGCCACACCTGGAGTATTGTGTCCAGTCATGGGCTTTGCAGTTCAAGAGAGACAAGGAACTACTGGAGAAAGTTCAGTGGAGAGCCACGAAGATGATTAGAGGACTGGAGCATCTCTGTAAGGAGGAAAGACTGAGAGATTTCAGGCTCTTTAGACTAGAAGAGAGCAGTCTGAGGGACAATTTTAAACAAAACTAAATATCTAAAGGTTAGAGGTCATGAGGGATGGGGTCTTTTCAGTAATACCCAGTGACAGAACAAGGGGCAATGGACACAAACTGGAATCCAGGAGGTTTCACTTGAACTTCAGGAAAAACATCTTTACTTTAAGGGTGCTGGAGCCCTCAAGCAGGCTGCCCAGACAGCTTGCAGAGCCTCCTCTTCTGGAGACTTCCAAAACCTACCAGAAGTGTTCCTGTGCAACCTGATCTAAGTGTACTTGCTTTAGCAGGAGAGTTGGAAATTGTGACCCTGGGCAACCTGCTGTGGGTGGCCCTGCTTTAGCAAGAGGGTTGGACTAGATGATCTACAGATGTTCCTTCACAGCCCCCACCACGCTGGGCTTTTGTGATTGCATATCTGTGCTGCTGTTCCCAACACATTGTCAACACCACGACACAAGCTAGCACATGGGTCCCACTGCGTGCACCTCTTCTCTGAGCTCTTCACTTAACTCACCATAAACATGCAACTCCCTCTCTTTAGGCTGCTACAGTCATCAATCTTTGTTCCTGGGAACGTTTCAGTGATCAGTAAACCTACAGCAATGAGGTCATGCTCATGGAGCTGTCAGGGGAACTGACTCAGTGGGGCACTGACTCACTCATCCAAGATCTCCATGCACTCATTTCTGGATCGAGCTGGTCCAGGGGTCTGTTTTAAGACATTGGCCACTAAAAGGTGTCAGATTTTTAGCACAGATGCATCAGGAATGTTGGAGAAATGAGTGTTGAAAGACCATGAACGTGGTGCACGTGAACCAGAAAGAACACATAGCTGAACATCCATCTCCACATTTGCAGCTCTCTGCCAGAGTGCCTCAAGGTGAGAGGTGAAGACATGAGTCGTGTCTTCACAGCACTCTGGGAACTTTGCCTTCACTCCTATTCCTGTGCTTCTATCACAAATTGAAACTAAAGTTAGGAGGAAACCTCAACTACTGGAGGGAAGCTTCCAAAACTGCACTTTGGCAGAGCTACCTGGAAGCAGAAGCATTGCAAGGACAGTTTTGCTTGGCAACTTACTGTAGGAAAAAAAGAAAAGGAAAAAAAAAAACCATATATATAAATACATTAATACCTTTGGCAATTAAAGGATTGTAAAAAGAAAAGTTGGTTTGCCTTCCTGGCTAAGGAAAGAATGTACATTAGGTTAAAATACAGACTCTGAATTGAACACAATGAAGAAACCCACATTTTATCTTGCCTCTGAACCTGCCTTATGTATTGCTGATGCCACAAATCAGCATCAGGGTGAGAGCACATTACTGATAGAAAGCAATTGATCAGCAAAACATGGGTGTGCCACACCTTTAGGGAAACATATTAGTCTCTAATATCTTTCCAATCAATTCCAAACCAGCCATATTTATTAATCTGCACTCATGATCTGGAATGAATTCCACCCAGTGTAAATCACAAGGCTGACAATGCGAAGGAGGCAAAAGAGCAACCACATGTTTCACTGTGGAGTTGTTCTTCCCCTTTCCCCTTCCCCTTTAATTGCCTGACATTAATCCCAAATCCTGCAGACTTTCCTTTGTCCCCCAGCTTCTCATTAGCCTTGGGATCATGTCAACGCCTTGAAAATGAATGTGGATTTCTTTCACATGGAGAAGGAGACTGCTTGATGCAGGTCTTCTCTGAAGCACTAAGACGACTCCTAGGCTGCCTTAAAATGTTTATGTTTTATGTGCATGCCTAAAAAGCCTGTTTCAGCACGACAGAGGCATAAAATAAGTTACAGTCTGTTAAAATGGTGTCACTTCTGTGTAAAATGCCCGTAAAGGTAATTGGCCTGTCCCTTACATCATGTAAATCCCTTCAAAAGTGCTCCAGGAGGCCAGCACTTGGCCAAAGCAAAGCAGTCCAAGAAAGAAAAGCAACTTGCATGTGTAAAGGACATTTATGGACAAGATCCTAGCAGAAAAAAACTTCAAGCACATAATTGTCTAGGGGAACCAGGTTATGGTGGGATCTACAAGTCAATGCATTTTTTGGGGATGTGAGACTTGGATCCAGCACTGCAAGTGATCAAAGACCATTAAACCTCTGTGAGAAGAGGGCTGGTGCTGCAGACCTGCTCCAAGGCATGCTGAGTTACTGGCAACATATCCACTGATGACACTGGGCTTTACACCAGACACCATGCAGGGTCTGGAAAGATACTTAGGAGATTCCTGTTCTCAGATATCCACATGCTCTTTGGTACCCCAGGAGGGCCCTACCTGTGGCTTTTCTGAGCTATAATACTTCAGAAATCTAGTTCTAAACAAAAATTCATTATCAAGTTATTAACAGGAAGAATTGTGTCCTGATGATGTTTTGCAGAGATCCCCCAGAAGTTTCTAGAGTGTTACAGAATCATAGAATGGTTTAGGTTGGAAGGGACCTCAAAGATCATCCAGTTCCAACCCCTGGCCATAGGCAGGGCCGTCTCCCACTAGAACAGGTTGCTCAAGGTCTCATCTAACTTAGCCTTGAACACCTCCCGGGAGGAGCATCCACAACCTCCCTGGGCAACCTGTGCCAGTGTCTCACCACCCTCACTGGAAAGAACTTCCTCCCAACATCCAATTTAATTCTCCCCTCTGCCAGCTCAAACCCATTGCCCCTTGTCCTGTCATTGCAAGACCTTGAATGCATTTCACATTATCACTAACACCAGCACTTATCTTACAAGATCATGCAATGCTCCAGGATGGAAACCACCCAGTAGAAAAAGACTTAGGGATGTTGATCAACAGCCAGCTGAGTGTGGCCAGGTGGCCAAGAAGGCCACCAGAATCCTGGCATGGATCAGCAGTAGTGTGGCCAGCAGGACCAGAACAGCGACTGTTCCCTTGTACTGGTGAGGCCACACTTCAAATACTGGGTTCAGTTCTGAGTTCCTTACTGCAAGAAGAACTTTGAGGTGCTGGAACGTGTCCAGAGAAGAACAACTAAGCTGATGAGTGGTCTAGAGTACAAGTTTTGTTGTTGATCTTACTTGCAAGTTGTCAAACAGCCATATTGATAAAGACGCAAAGCATTTTCGTTTCCCGAGATGAGAGAGTTTAGGGTTATATGATTCACACTCTGGGTTTGGTTTTCATGTTTCCCTGGTCATAGGTGGGAGAGCTCTGTGTATACTACTCCCAGACTTTCCCTGTCCCATCATCCATCTTTGGATGCAGATCTGAGATGTTTCCAGTCCACAGGGAAATTTTGAATGCTCACAACACCATCCCTGGAGCTTCAAAAGCCTTGGCATGCTGGGGTACAGCATGTGCTAGAAGAGGCTTCTCAAGCCAGTTGCGAGGCTTTCATGCATTAATCTCTCTCCACCCAAGCCTCAAAACTACCACAAAAATGAGAAAGTCATGAGAACCCAAGCAGAAATCACAGCTGACCTTCCCCTCCAGGCACGCACGCAAGCGGCCGGTCTGCCACAGCGCTGTGTCAGTGCGAAACCCTTCAGCTCTGCAGCAACTGACTCATAGGTTGGAATTCCGCAAGCCATCACAAGAGCTGGTGGTCAGAATGTTACATTCTGATAAACACACAGCTAAGGGTTTCTAAACAGTGCTTGAAAACTGATGTTTTCTGCTAGTGTTTAGGCCTTCCTTGCTTAAAGGCAAGCTCCACCACGAATCCGAGATCCCAAGCTGTTTGCCAGGCCTGTTGATGACTCTTGCTTCCAGCACATTGCAAGAGCAGTGGGGTATTTTCACACCCTGAAGTGCCCTGATGGGAAGAGAGATTTGAGTTACCTCTGGAACTGAATAAAACATCTAACTGGGCTTTTAACCCTCAATCCAGCATCTACACATACTCCACAAGAGCCACCATGCAATGAGATGCTGCTCTAAGTGACCCAGGAATGCTGGTTTGATGCCCACACAGGGCAGGCATGACCCTCCCAGCTACATTCCAGATTCACAGAACATTTTGAGTTGGAGGGAACTTCAAGTCATCTGTTCAGTCAGCAGAGACATAGAATGGTAAGGTTGGAAGGGACCTCAAGGATCATCTAGCTCCAACCCCCTGCCATAGGCAGGGACACCTCCCACTGGTACAGGTCACTCAAGGCCTCCTCCAACCTGGCCTTGAACACCTCCAGGGAGGGAGCAGCCACAACCTCCCTGGGCAACCTGTTCCCAGGGTGCCTCACCACCCTCACTGTAAAGAACTTCCTCCTAACATCCAGTCTAAATCTCCCCTCTACCAGTTTAAACATCTTCAACTAGATCAGGTTGCTCAGAGCCACATCCAACCTGTCCAGGGATGGGGCATCTCCCACCTCTCTGGCCAACCTGGGCCAGGATCTCACCACCCTTTTGTCCCACAATCTTCTGTCTAGCCTGAATCTCTCTCTTTGAGTTTCAAACCATCACTCCTTGCCTTGTCACAACAGGCACAAAAGTCTGTCCCTAGCTTTCTTCTCATCCCCTTTAGTTACTGAAAGGTCACAAAAAGGTCTCTCCAGAGCCTTCTCTTCTCCAGGTTGAACAACCCCAACTCTCTCAGCCTGTCCTCGCAGCAGAAAGTTTCCAGTCCTTCCATCATTGTTGTGGCTTCCTCTGGCCCCACTCAAAAAGGTCCATGTCTGTCTTGTGCTGAGGACTCCAGAGCTGGACCCCGCACTGCAGGTGGGGTCTCAGCAGAGTGGAACAGAGAGGCAGAATCCCCTCCCTCCACATGCTGCCCACACTGCTAGGGATCAGCTCAGAGCATGGTTGGTTCTGGGCTCCAAGCACACATTGCCAGCTCATGTCCAGCTTCTCATCTCTTTCATTCTTTGTATACTTGTGTGTGTTACATAACATGATAGAAATCCCAACTGAGAAGTTGGAGAAAGAGATCTGCGCTCAGCGTGGGTGTGGCCAAACTAGTTTCCATCTACAGCTCAACTTGCCCTGTTTTTAAGGTTGTCTGCTTCTCCTTTTAGGCGCTGCCTTGAGCATTTGGAAGCTCAAATCTCACCAAACCAGTGAATCCAAACCCCATAGATAGCTTTGCAAACTGGTTGCATAAATGTCAAAAGATACTCCTGGGAACTGGTTCTAGTCAGAGACAAAGACACATCCAGCAAACAGAACCCAGCCTGAGCCACGGTGCTATAAAATAACATACATTTAAAAAGTAAAATCCCTTTCCTAGTCAACAGCCTTTCAAAACCAATTAAAATCCTCCTAGGCTTGTGGATGTGACCTGAACTGGCAAGCCTGGCAATGCTCCTCCACTTGTCAGAATGAAACACCATGAGGACTGCTGTTGTTGGGAACTTTGCCATGGAAAAACCCAGCCCCCAACCCTGCCACTTAGAGAGCTTTGTCATCTCCCTGTCTGTCAGAACTATGATACTGGTTGTTTGCATAAGCTCCTGGCACAGACCCAGCTCTCCACAGTGTAAATACAGCCACAGAACATCAGGCCTTTCAGAAGTTGCTTCTTCTGAGTGTGTTAATGTGGCTTTTCAGGCAGTGGGAGATGGAGAAAGACTATCTTCAAGGCATCCTGTGTTAGGCTGCTGCATATAAACCAGCACCTAACAGCAGCCAAGTTGTCTCAATTTCTGAGTCTGAAAGGTTTACCAGTCTCATTAGAAACCCATCTCCTGACGTTCTGACGAGGGCTTGTTGAAATTAGAGATCCTCAGGGCTTTCAGGGGAGCTCTGCAGAGATAGATTCCCAAAGCTCGCTTCGTGGTGGTCCTCCAGAGGTTTGCCTGGCTGCTCTCCCAAACACCACAAGCTTCTGAGCTATTACCAAGCTGCATTAGCATTCCTAAGGAAGATGAGCCTAAACCAGAGGATCAGATCCAAATATCCTCGAAGTGGATATGGAATCCAAACCAAATAACTTAAACTTCAGACTTGCCCATCTTTGTTCCTACAGGAAACTCCACTTTCCAACACCTTCTGAACTGGAAGTAGTTTAGCATCTAGGTCTGTCTGCTGCAGGCATCCAAGCCAATATGTTAAGAGATTTAAAATCTGAAGAGAATCTACCCTGTTGCTAAGGATCTGAAGTAGAACCCAGGAGGCTTGGAGTCGGTTCCATACAGCTCTCTCTCAACTTGCAAACATCATTTTGCCCACATCGAGCTCGATTTTAGAACAGAGATATTCTTCTATTGCAAACAACTCAATCCCAGCCACCACCAACTGGGTAAACAGAGTCCTATTCTTCAGCTGCAGCTGAGACAGACTTGGAAACCTGGCAGCTTTTTGTCACGTGGGCATGCTCAGGCTTGGCTCTGAAGTCAACAATTTCAGCTGATGCCTAAATCCCACCCAAGATCCGCAAGCATGAGAGGCTGACGTTGATCTAAGCTCTGTGCAATCAAAGTGGCAGACTCTTACCCAGCGCAAGCAATCTCTCATGACTCGTCCATCAATCCTTTTTAATGCTTCATATTAAGCAAGCTTAGCAGTTTTGAAGCCATTAGGCTTGCAGCGAAGGAATTTATCCCATTAAACCTGCCAAATGTTTCAGCCTGCAGAACAGGAGAAGAAATGAAGCAGCCAGGTTACACCTGCAAACCTGTAACCAAAGAGTGAGCTGTAATCCCCTTGCAGCAGCACACACGTGTCTGCCTGGGGACTGCTTGAGGAGCACAAGGTGATTATTCTGAAGGCATCATGCTCATAACATTTTATCAACTACTACCTACTCTGGATACACTTCCATTTGTTCATTTTATTTATTTATACATATATTTACACAGACAATTTGTTTCAAAGTTTGAGACAACCACAGCAAGAGCTCTGAAAGGTCCACAGTCCACATTCGACCACATCTTTCTCCTTGAGTGATAATCAAGCCACAAACTTCCCAAGCTACATCTTGGAAGGTTTCATCTTGCTGTCAGTCACAGCTACACTTTCCACACAAGGTGCTGAAGGGACCAAGAAGGTGCTCTTGTAATAGTTGTGATGGTGCACAGTGCTTTACAAGCACAGCAAGATAGTCCCTGACCTGTGAAGATTACTAATCAGAGACAATAAAGGATTTAGAGGACTAAAACAATACTGAGCAGATTGCTTGGCACTGTCCTACACCTGGTCACATTCTGGGAATCAGAATGAAGATTAAATGGCTTCAAAGAGATCAGTAGGAATTTTGCCCCAAGATTGAGAGTCAAGACTGACTTTAAAAAAAAAAAGGCCAGAAGGGAATAAAAAAATTTCCTGAAAGAAGCAGCCCCTTCTAAAGGTTGGAGGAGCAATAAGAGACAGGGAATGGTGATGTAGTTGGTGATGAAGCATGAAAGCTGCCAAAAGGAAAGTGTGGCCACAGCGACAACTCCTGGAAGCCAGGGACAGATTCCTCGTTAAAATCAGTTTATAACTGCATGCAAGAGTAGCTATACAAGATAAAGTGTAGGAAAAGTATCTATGCAGAAGAAAACCTAAGGAATGCCAATGAACAGCATCTTCAGTGAGCTTGGAGGTACAGAAAGGGTGAGACATCATATGGAAATTTAGGGGAGGCTTAAGGGTGGCAAATAAAGCATTTACTGTGAAACAGAATAACGTGTGTTCTGGGGAGAGAGCCAGGGGGGAGTGAGGAGACCAAAGAAATAGAGAAGAAAGAGAGTTAGTGTTTTATGAGTTTTCCCTTGGAAAAAGCTCATGCAGAAAGGGCAGTGTGGACTGGAAAGGGAGTGCGTGGGGAGCCAGAGCAGCTCATCTGCGGCAGGATCTCAAAGCCCTGCCAGAAGCAATGTGGTAGCCATGGTCAAAAGCGTCCTGCAAACACCATGGGAAACACTCACCTCTGAGTTCACCTCTCTTGGGAAAGAGACAGAGAGCCTTCATGCTCCAAGCCCTGAAGCATCAAGGCTGATGTTAAACAATGGATTTTCCTTCCTACCTATCAGTATGGAAAAGCAGGTGGAAAGTAGTTTACAATTGCAAGTGAGGAGACTTCTCATCATGCCAGCTCTACGAATGACATTTCTCAGCAAGTTGGCTGGGTGAATGCACAGAAATGCCTGCTTTAGTCATTATGCATTTTGCAGTGTGTTCTAATTTAGATGTAGGTGATGCTTCCAGCAACAGACATCACCGTGCTTCTCGTGAGGTGCAGGAGGCAGCAAGATCTCTCCCTGAGGTAAGTTCTATTAATTCAATAAATCCATGATGCACAAGGAGCTTCACAAGGTTCAAAAGTACAGGATTCAGCAACCCCCCTCTTAAATATTAAGCTTTTTCTATAGATCTGCAACATGTTCACAAATTCTCAGAGCCTTCTGCTCTCCCCCCTTGGCATGGGAGATGATTTCCCCCTAAGGGTTTGAGTGATCTTCAACCAGATAACTGCCTCTAAGTACCCAAGACCTAGTTGCAAAGCTCCCTTCAGTTTGAGACTGGCTCAGCCACAAGCAAAACCAGAAAGTCACCAGAGATCTTGATACATGAAAGTTGTGCCACTGTGCTGGTCTCCAAACGTGGGTCTCAGAAAGCCTGGAAAGGCATTTCCCAAGATATTTAGCCTGGAGAAAAGGAAGCTCAGGAGAGACCTGAGCACTCTCTGCAACTACCCGAGAGGAGGCTGGAGCCAGCAGGAGTCAGCCTCTTCTCCCAAAGAACGAGTGACAGGACAAAAATAAACAGCCTCAAATTGTGCCAGAGCAGGTTTAGGTTGGACAAGAGGAATAATTTCTTTCCCAAAAGGCTTGTCAAGGCCTGGAGAGGCTGTCCAAGGCAGTATATGAAAAGGGAAAACCCCCTGAGAAGAGCTTGTCCATCACAGATGCTGCCATCAGGTTTCCCACGTAGCACAGCACCATGTCCACTCTGCTGTGCCCCAGGTGCTGCTGAGCTCTTCTCCAGACCTAGCCTGCAGCTACGCCTTCACAGAATGCCAGGATTCCAGCATGGTGGAGATTGGAAGTGACCTCTGAAGATCATCTACTCCAACCCTCCTGCCAAAGCAAGTTCACCTAGATCAGGTTGCCAACACCCCTCTTTTCCTGGGGAGCACATGAAGGCACCACCAAGAAAGATGTAAGAAGCCCTGGTTGGGGTTGTGTCGGCCTATGGACCTGCGTGGAATGACCCAACAGGCATCACTAAAACAAACTAAAAAACGAGCAGCCTTGTTTGGAAGGACAAGAAACTCAAATAACTGCCTACAAATAATCCTGCTACTTATATGACAAAGAAAAACATGTTTAAAGGTACAGAGTCTTTCCATTTACGTGTCTACGGCAGAGATGAGATTTACGTTTCGCTCACAAGTATTAATGCAACTAACCCAGCAGAAGCATCCAGGATCCTCACAGCATTTTAGAAAGCCACAATATTTATGATCAGGCCCTGAGCCTCTTAATATCCAAAAGGAGTATGGAAGGAATGACTGGAGATTGCACTTTAAAAGATTTACTTCCCTCCCACTGGGAATTCAGTGCCTGAGTCAGGAACAGGTTCTCGGATGACATAATATTCCATAAAAGAAAAATATGGCACAAATATTTTGTTTGCACATAAAAATCATAGTTTTAATTAAAAGAAAGAAAACATATAGAGGTCTTATCAGGGGCTTTGGCAAGAAATAAGGGATACATTCAGTGTTATACAACCAAAAACTACTGGAATTTACTTCATTTTTATCTATCCAGAGACACATTTCACAAGCAGAGTCATTGGGAGGAACTTATTTAGGTTTGGCTTAAAGACTAAAACAAATAATTGTATGCACTAATTTCAATCCTGTTCCCACAGATCAGACCCCTCAAGGTCACTGTCTCCAGCCCCTTTTTGGAGGTAAGTTACCCCACCAGACCCCTCACAGCTTTTGACATTTGCTTAGGACCTTCGTCTAGTTTTGGTTTGCATCGATTGCAGTTCCAACTAATTGCTCTTGGAACCAAACTCAGTGACTCAAGCATAATTTGGGCCAAGGCATCAACTTCTGCCTTGTTTTTGGTGGAAATCATATGACATTTTCCTTTCACATGATTCCCACCCTGAGCGTGAAACAACCTGAGCTGCTTCAAAGCAATGACTCAGCAAGGGTCATGCTCCATTTAGACACATTTTGTTTGGGTGAAATCCTCTCTCCAGCTAAAGCAGCACACAGTCTGGGCACCACTGGAAGATGACCTAAGCTCTCAGGGGTGCCTCACTGAAAGCTGCTCGTGGAGAACATTGCATCAAACAAGGACACGCATCCCTACCCTGTCCTATCACTGAATATTCCCATTATCACCCAGTGGAGTTGAAGCCTCACTGGCCCATTGCACAATTCCCTCAAAACTGTCAGGTTTTTGTTGTCCCACCTGGCTTTGCTCATCCCAGTGGCCACCATCACCACCAGCATCTTCTGAAAAAGTGGGAGGCCCAGGGCTACGCAAGGCAGCTGCAAGAACCGACACTTGCAATCACAGAGGTGGCCAAGTCCCCTGAATTCCATGCCAGCATCTTGATAATACAGCCCAATACTCCAACCAAGGAGTCAAAGCACATTCAAGCAAGACTGAGTCACTCCACAGTTATTTTGGAGCAGGATTTTCCATGCTCTACTGTGCCCCTTGCAGCAAAGCTCAGCAGGGATCTGCTGTCTGATCTCACAGAGCAGGACGGAGCTACAGAAGCCTGAAGATGACTCATGTCACACATCAGTCTGGGCTTCTGGATTTTATTTTTACTTCAGCAAAATACTCAGCTTGCCCTGGAGCAAACCTATTAGTTACACTCGCTTCTGGGAACAGTCAGAGTCCAAAAGGGATCAAGAGTTAAATGTGGTTTCCTTCTTTTTGATTTGATTATTATTCATCAGTAGTGAAATTCCTTCCTCTGCAGAAGCTCTATCATACAGCCCTCAGATGGAATAGAGGCCACCTAATTTCACCCCTGATGGAACAAACATTTACTGAGAAAAATCTCTTTCACATTCCTGAGAAACGCTTTGGAGCAGGGAGGTGGTGGAGTTAGCATCCCTGGAGGTGTTCAAAAACTGTAGGGGAGGTGGTGGAGTTGGCATCCCTGGAGGTATTCAAAAGCTGTGTAGACGTGGCACTTGGGGACATGGTTTGACAGTCATGGTGGGGTTGGATTGATGGTTAGACTCAGTGATCTTGGAGGTCTTCTCCAACCAAAACAATTCTCTGAACACTTCCTCTCCAGCTCCAAAACATGACTCAGTCCCATTTTAAGTCAGAAATGCTCGAGTTAAAGCTTTCAGGCTCCATCCCTTCAGAGGGGATATATCCAGGGAACACAAATTCTCCACAACAGCAAGTTGTATTAGCACAGAGGTAGAACAAACCCCAGACAATGATTAATGGCTTTAGTAACACCCTTGGGACGTTCCACATGCATGAATTATTTGTTGTGTTTATTGCAATAGCTCTCTCTGATTCACCAAAGCTAAATCCATCTGCTGTAACTTAAAGCTATAACGTGAATCTCAAAGCAAACACATGCAGTGCTTGCGTGTGGCGACTAATCGCTCCGACAGCGGACGCTCCACCACACCATCTCCCTGAGCAAGGGGTCTCCAAGTTTCCTCCCAAGCACAGAGAAGACCTCTACTCCTCCACACGTAAAAACAGGCATTTAAACATTAGATGTACCAAGAACTAGATGCTTTTCTCATCGTTCCATAGAACAACACATCCTAGGGGAGAGGGGTGGGGTGTTCTGATTAACAAAGTTAACAGAAGGTAAATCCAGCTCCAACTCGCTTCCAGCCATGGGTGCTTATAGAGATCTGTTGTCCAAACTGCATGCTCATCCCTCCAAAGACTCTTCCCTCTTCCTATCCATACAGGTGGGTAGTAAATGATTTGCCAGCAGAAGGTCAGCAGCACTGACTTAACCATTTCCCCACAGAGGCTGTGACTAAGAACGCGCCAGGATGTGTCACGCAAACACCGACAGCTTTTCGAGGTACTTGCCAGGGGAAAAATTGCCATTTCAGGGGAAAGGCCTGCTAAACCCAGCAGTGTTTTGTGCAACTGACTTTCTCTGGGATGTGAAGAATGTGAAAAGTGTTCACAGTTTTAGTTGGATTGTAAGTACCTTTGCATTAGAAATAGAAACAGCAATTTAATCTGAGCCAGACCTTTCCCCAAAGAGACAAAATCCTTCAGACTTAGCCCAACCTATCCAGATATTATCTGACTTGTGATAATCCAGCTAACAACTTCTGAACTACCAGCAGTGACACACACAAAACCCCCAAACAACCAACCCCAAAAACCCACCCCTCTCCCCCCAAAAAAAAAACCAAACCAAACCAAAACATCACTGTGGGAAAAAAACAGTTTGGTTTAAAAGCTCTCAACTCAGAGTCGCTGTCTTCAGACACAACCTCCATTACCAAGACACACAGCATGGATGGTGTTTAATGGAGCTCCTCTTCAGGGGTAGCAGGGAATTATGCCTTGTGAAATTGGAACTCACAGAATCTTAGCATGGCAGGGGGTGGAGTGCACCTCTAGAGACCATCTAGTCCAACATCCCTGTGCTAAAGCAGGGTCACCCCCAGCAGGTTGGCCAGGATCACAATGTTCAGGTGAGTTTGGAATCTTTCCACAACCTCTCTGGGCAGCCTGCTCCAGGGCCTTGGCATCCTCACAGCAAAAAGGTTTTTCCTCCTCTTCAAATGGAACCTCCTGTGATACACTGCCCCTTGTCCTGTGGGTGTGCATCACTGAGAAGAGTCTGGCTCCATCCCCGTGCCCAGCATTAGGAAGATTCCCTTTCAGGTTGCCCCTCTCCAGGCTAAAAAGTCCCAGGTCTCTCAGCCTTATTAGGGCAGAGCAGAGAGAGGAGGACAACTTCCCTGTACCTGCTGGTGACACTATTCTTCATGTACCTCGGGATACTATTTGCCCTCTTGGCTACAAGGACACATTGCTGGTTCATGAGCAACTTACTGCCTACCAGCACTTCCAGGTTCTCCTCCACAAAGCTGCTTTCCAGCAGGTCAACCCCCGACCTATACTGGCACAGGGGACTATTCCTCCCCAGGTGCAGGAGCACAACTTGCCCCTACTGAACTTCATGAGGTTTCTCTCTACCAAAAAAGTGAATGTGTCTCTGTGGAATGAAGCAGAGTCACATCTTTGCTGCATCTGCTTCTCAGCATCCCACAAATACCACTCAGAACAGGACATGCTGCTGGTTCTTGAACCACAGCTGAGCTTCCCATGGCTCACCTCAGGTTAATTTGTTCCCTGAAATTTTGCTTTGGGTTTTGAAACTCCCAATTTCCCATTTCCAGCCAGTAAATACCACACTTGTCTCCAGTTTCAAGGCAGTATCTGAGCATAGGAAGGCAAAATGACTTCATAGAATCATTATGGTTGGAGAAGACCTCTAAGATCAAGTCCAATGGACTTGCAGATGTGGTGTCTGGCAGGCTGAGCTCTTGATGAATTCTAGTTCCCGCCCTTATGGTCACACTTGGCTATAATCATCTGGGCTACAAAAGAAACTGGACTAAAATAGTCCCTCCAGATGTATAGGCTTTATTGAGATTCTGCTACCATAATGTTTTAAAGCCAAGACAGGTGCAGTAATATATCACAAGACAAAATCCAGCTTCTTTTCCCTAAACCAGAATGAACCTTAAAGCTCACTACAGGAATACAGACCTTGGACACGTGTTGGACTGTCCTACAGACACCTTTGAAACAAGGAGCAATGTGATAGCAGTCAATAGAAAGGACATAAAAATGCAGGTTGTCCACACCCAGAGAAGGGCAGCAAAGCTGGTGAAGGGTCTAGAGCACAAGTCTTGCGAGGAGCAGCTGAGGGGACTGGGCTTGTTCAATCTGGGGAAAAGGAGGCTGAGGGGAGTCCTTCTGGCTCTCTGCAACTCCCTGAAAGGAGGTTGCGGTTGGGTAGGGGTTGGTCTCTTCTTGTCTCTTGCTCCTTTGCAGAAATTATCCTAAGTTGCCTCAGGGGGAGGTTTAGGTTGAACACTGGAAGACAGTTCCTTGCTCAGAATGTTGTCCAGCCCTGGAACAGGCTCCCCAGGGAAAGATGGGACATCCCCTTGAGATTTTTTTTTTGACATGTGTAGACATGTCTAGCGGGCACAGTGGTATTAGATCAACTCAATGATCTTAGAGGTCTTTTCCAACTGAAATGAATCTATGGAAACAGATCTCTGATTCTATGAAAGACCACAACAACCAAGCAAAAAAATAAACCTTCAACCAAGGAGTTTGAGTACATTCACTCAATGCAGAACACCTTATTACCAAAACAGACATTCTGTAGTAAATGCAGAATACCACAGATTTCATCTTCAAAGACTCTCAGTGGCAACCTCTGGGAGACATGATCCAGGGTGGGACACTTGAAAGTGTGGGACACAGGAAGAAACTAAGAAGGAAATCCCTGTAATGAATTCTGAGAAGACTTGTCTCCTATAACTTAGTGTCTTGATCCATTTTAAAGCACTTCCAGAAGCCTGTCTCTTTTTCCTCCCATGCTGAACAATAAACATCTAATCACTGTGTGCTTTATAACAGCAGCAAATAAGTGAAGTAAAATAAAACAGCAAATCTGGCTTAAAATCTCCCCAAAGCCCCAGCTAGACTTGCAAAGCCTGCACACGTTTGCATTTCACAGCAAAGGTGATGAGCACAAACGTCCTTTGATTCCACAACTCCCCAAAACATGAACACTCTCCCTCCAGACCTCAGGGCAAGGCTCCAGCTGGAAGCAGAGAAAAACCATTAAGACCAAACAAACAAACTAAACCCCCAAACAACGACAACAACAAAAAACCAGAGAACTGCCCAAACCATCCCAACTCCCCCTCACTGCATGTTCCCTTCAGGAGCAAGCTTGCAGATCCTGCTGGCTGATAGGAAGAGGTTCAAGTCTCACTGAGCTCTCCCTTCATCCATTTGGGAGGAGTAGGTGAGATGTTGAGAGCACAGGACAGGGCAGACATGCAACCCAGGTGGCCCCAGGGCAAACCTCATGGTGCACCATCCCAAGAGTTCATTCTAACCTTCCTCCTCAGGCTGTGGCCCTCTGACCACAGGGGCTTCCAGCTGCCACGTGGGTGGCAGGGCTTGGTGGTCTGCAGCAAAGCTGTGGAATATCCTCACCTCGAAGGTCAGCACTTCAAACTTCCTTGTGTTTGCCTCCGGTGATGGGACTCTATGGGACTCTCCTGGTTATCTTCCCCAGAGCCCTCTCCAGCAGCTCGGCAGCGATGCGCCTTCGCTTTCAGCTGTAGAGCCCACGGCAGGCTCCAGCACCTCTGCTCCTGGTCCCTCACTATTCACCCAGCAATGTCTACGCAGGCAGTTGACGCAAGTGGTGGGGGAGCCGGAAGCCAGCTCCAGCCCCTGGGATCTCTCTGCCCTGCCTACTCATCCCTGCTGTTAGAAGTGGCCGTGGCCACTGGCAAGAGCTGGGACCTCCAGCTACATCTGCCGGAAGATAAAGCATCTCTGTGTGGTCCTCAGAGGGAGCCCAACGCTGCTGACAACATCTCCACTCCCTCACTTTCCACCTCGGCTCAGCCTGCTCCAGCGCACACTGCAGACCAATGCTCCCTGGCAATTAAGCACTTCATTGCTAGGTACATTCCCAAAGTCTGCAAAGAAAGACCACAGCTTGGGGAGATGCTGTCCACAGTCCCTTCTGTGCCAGGAGAAAGGAGAAGACAGAAGAAAAGACAACCCAGGCTAACATAGCTTGCTGCTCCTCTTCTGAGCTGCTGGAATGCTCAATGCTCTTCTGGCAGCAACATCTTAACGCCAAATCAAAAGGTGGGGCAATAAATAGACACTAACAGGAGCTTTAAAACAATGCTTTAAACAGGTCATACCATGAAACAGATGCTCTGATTAGAGTTTGAAAGCCTACACACCACCACTCAAGTTCTCCTGCCCTTTCCCATCCTAAAAATCCTAATTAAGCACCTTGAAGGTGAATTAAACTCCTTGAAGGCATCAGCCCAAATATTATTAGAAAATGGGACATTGACAGTCCTAGGGAACTGTGCAGGAAGGGTAAAGAAGAGCAATTCCTGCCTGTGAAAGAAGATGATTAGAAGATGAGCCTCAGTCTCTTTCTGACATCAGTCCCAGCCTCACCTCCATAACTTGGCTTTGCTTGCTTAGATCCCATCGCCACACCCAGTTGCTCAGGGATGTAGCCTAGATGCTTACTGACACAGTTCAGTGAGGGCCTGGCAGTGCTGTACTAACAGTTGGACTCAACAATCTTAAAGTCTTTTCCAACCTGAATTATTCCATGATTGCCTGATTTCTCTAGTCCAGTTCCACTCAACTGCCTTTCCTGCCTGGGTGGGACCTGCTATAGCTCTCCTGCCCCAGCTCCGCTGCTTTCATCCTGCAAACTGAGCAAGGTAAGGCGAGTCTGTGCCCCATGCCAACCTCCACCCAAGCATCTTGTTCTGTATGATGGGAGCTCACATCTCACTGCAGCCCTGCACGGGTTGTGAAGCCTTTAGTGGACACACAAGATGAACAGACAAGAGTGATTACACCCACTAAACCTAAAAAAAGAAAGTTTGGGGAGGGTTTTTTTCCTCTCTCTAAATTACTCTGCAGATCAGTAACCACAAAACAAACAATTGCCATCTGCAAAGGCAGTATTCTCCTTGCAGGAAGGAGAGGGGGTGTAGAAGGTGCTCCCAGGAGAGGGCTCAGCTGCTGAGCAGGATGTTCTGAGGAAAGACAATGAAATCAGAGCTGCTTGAAAGAAGGCAGGTGGTTTGTATCTCTTTTTCCTTTCTCTTTATTGCACACCAGGATTTGTTATCAGGGACAGTCCCGGTTGCCAGCAGAATGGAGCATGGGACACACAAGCAAGAAGCCTCCACTTTGGGCTCTTCCTCTCCATTAGCAGCAGAGATGGACTTTGCTCTCAAAGCCAAGAGTTATTACCTGCATTTTGTGGGAGGCAAAGCAGCTGATCCAGTGGAAAGTGTTCCTGTCCATAGTAGAGAGGGTAAAACCACATAATCTTTAAGGTCCCTTCTAACTCAAACCACTCTGTGACTCTAAGGGTGAAGAACATGTCCAGAGCAGGACTGAAAAGAGAGTCCATAGGTCCAGTGCCCACCTTCTGGCTGTTGAAAGAAAAGGAACAGATTCTTTTTGGTGCAACTCTCCCTTCCACTTCCCCCTGCACAGAATGAAGGTAAGGGAAGCCCATACAGCAGAGGAGGGATCTCCTGGCTTCTCCCAGCTCATTACTACACTGCTCATTCTGCATTGCTCTGCTACTATCTATCTGATGACAGCCCAGAAGACACCAGGAAATACCTCATTTTCACAAGCATGCAGAAGACCCATCTGCTCACAGAGAAGCTGTAATCTTAGCTACATCATCATCATCATCTTAACTTTAACTTTTCCCCTAGCAATTCAAATTAGCCTTAATATTTTCCTAGCAATAAAGAGCAGGAAATTGGAGGTTTCAATGTGATTCTCAGACACATCCAATCCCCCAGGTCAAAAACTTACTTGCCCCTTGAGCAAGTTAAAGTTTGAAAGCTTAACTAAAAGGATTTTTCTTTTTCATTTTAGCCAAATAACTCCAATCCTACAAGGCATTTAGCAGAAATTCACTTTAATTTCACACATCCACGCCCCAGCAGAAATGCATTAAAGACATTAACATTACAATGAATTTAATCCAAATCTATATTATAATAGGGCCAGATGTTTGCTCTGACAATGAGCTCAGAGGAACTTACACACTTATTTACAGCAGCTGGAAATTTGGAAGAGAGCAGAAGGGGAACATCTGAGTTTTGCAGAGTGCTGTAAAGATGTGCATGGTAAGAGAAGATCTGCAGCAGAGCAGTGCTCTCGTTTCAGGTGTCACCTCCAATCCAGATGGAGACAGTAATTTGCTCAGGCATTGCTACCACAGAGCTGACTTGGTAACTTGCTCAATGGACAGCTGTCACCTGTGATAATGACAGATCACCTCTAAGACCTGATGGTCATTGTGAGATCCTTTTCTGCAGTACCTAACTGGGGGAGTGAGCCCACTTCTGGCAGACTGATCTCTTACAGAGACAGGCAACTTCTGGGAAGAGTCCAGCAGAGACTAAAGATGCTGAGGGGACAGCAAATCTGTGATATGAAAAGGCTGAGAGACCTGGGTCTGTTTAGCCTGAAGAGCAGCAGCCTGAGAGAGGATCTCCTCAGTGTTCAACAATAGCTAAATGTAGGGACATGGGGCAAAAAGATGGGGCCAGACTCTTTTCACTGGTGCCCAGCAACAGGACAAGGGACCAGTGGGCACAAACTGGAGCCCAGGAGGTTCCATCTGACTACGAGGAGAAACTTACCTGCTGCGAGTGTGCCGAAGGCCTGCAGCAGGCTGCCCAGAGAGGTTGTGGAGTAGTCTCCTCTGGAGAGATTCCAAACTCCTCTAGACACTGTGATCCTAGATAACCTGCTCTAGGTGACCCTGCTTTAGCAGGAGAGCTGGATTAGACAATTCCCAGAGGTCCCTTCCAGCCTCTATCATGGTGGGGTTTTGTAGTGCTTTATGTCTCCCTATATTAGCACCAGCATTTGCACCAACAGCCAAGGACCACTATGGAGAAGTTACCAACCTGCATTTTGTTTTCAGTTTTGAGCAAAGACAAATATAGAGATGAAAGCCCAGGCACATTTTTCACTCTCCCACCTACATACCATTCATTCTCCATTCAAAAGGACTACAACACTTGCAAGAAATACTGAATTATCCTGATAAAGGGGACACCCATGCACAAAGGAGATGACTGGCACCTGTGAAAACATTTTCCAACTAATTCCAGTGGGGAAAAAATACCAAAACAAGACTCAAAGCAAATCTGGAGGTGACACATGAGAAAGATTTATGTTGCACAGCGATTGATAAGTGTGTTCTGTTATTTAGGACCCAGTGTACTTTTATTATGCAAGATATTTAATAATGCTTATGCACTTGGGTTCAGAGGTTCCTGCTTTGCCTTCAAGAGATCCCTACAGAGACAAAAATAAATGATGTGAGGGGAAGGATTCATTTACTGTATATGCACTCTCTAGAACTCCCTGAAAGGAGGTTGGAGCCAAGTGGAAGTCTGTCTCTTCTCCCCAGGAACAAGCAACAGGACAAGAAGAAATGGCCTCAGGTTGTACCAGGAGAGGTTTAGGTTGGACATTGCAAGAAAACTGTCCACTGAAAGAGTTCTCAAACACTGAAACAGGCTGTCCAGGGAGGTGGTTGAATTCCCATCACTGAAGGTGTTTAAAAGCCACAGAGATGTGGTGCTGAGGCACATGGCTTAGTACCAGGCTGGGTAGAGTTAGAGAACGGTTGAATGGTTTAACTCAATCATCTTAAAGGGCTTTTCCAACTGAAACAACTCCATCTATGATGACAACAAACCTGAGCACGAAGGACAAATTAATTTTTCTTCCTAATTCTTCTTGTTCTGCTCTCAAAATCTGGTTCCAGGAAATCTGTCCATAACAGGAAGTAGAGTGATTTTAAACTACATTTAGGTACTGTGCCTCATGGCTTGGTCCATCAAGCTCCATCCTGCAGCTGAAACACCACACTGGGCACTATGGCAGCTCTTCTCAACAGGATCTGTGTCTGATTTGGGGCAACTTGGGAAAAAAATAAATGACACCTCATTTGTGCCCCTGAATTGGTCTCTGAGATATCACTGAACAAATGAGTAAGAATAGGTAGAGCAAAACATTATTTGTTCAAATGCTGAGCTGTCACCACAGCTGCTGGGTTGTTATTCTTTGCACATCCTTGGGAACTCAGCACAAACACATTAGCTGGAAGAAGAGAGTAGCAACACATCTCCCTGGCTGGTCCTTACACAAAATGCCTTTTTTTTTTTTTTTTTTTTAATTGTTATTGCTCAAAACTACACATTATTTGGACACAGCTCATTAGGATGAGCAGACAGTGCAGGAAGAGAAGTGGTCCACACCCTGAAAAAAAAAAAACTTTTTATCGCCAGCATTTCAAACTGAAGACAGACAGACATTTTTTGGAGGTTAGAAAACCCATTTTACTTTGGAGCTTGTAAACTTCTACCCCTCTCTGGGAATCCAGGAAATTAGAAAATACTCTAAGAAAGAGGTTTTCTGGGGAGCATTATCCAGTCTGGAAATAAAGTAGCTCCCACTTCGCACGGATTTGGGACACAGGCATTCTCTGGGCTTGGGATGTTCAAAACATTGATGCTGACTCCAGCACAACTCATGTCTAACTACCTCCTTGCTGAGGAGCTGCAGGGTTTGAAATCCCAGTCCCCTGGCACTCTGCTCCAAGTCTATTTTGGTGTGCACACAAACCCCACCAAGGAGGTCCCAATGCAAGCAGCAAGCAGTGGCACCTGAAAGCACCTCAGCGAGGGGTGCCCACGCGTGCAGCGCAGTGTAAGTGCCCATAGCAAGCAGCACATGTGTCTGCTTTTAGATTTAAAGCTTTGAGAGGAAGAAAACACCAGCAAAGCATGGGAGGTCTGCATGACCCAAGTGGTGTCTGAGAGGTCTCGTGGATCTGCTCAATAGCTTTATTTTCTGAAGGACTGGTCCAGCACTGCCTTTGAATTCGTCTTTGAGGCGTTAGCGCACAGCGCACACGGTTGTAACCGCAGAAGGTTCAGCAGTATAAAGCTTTACAAGAAGTCTTGAGAAAAGACAGAGCTCTGCCTGTGCAGAGGATTAAGCCAAAGCAGAGGAAAAGTTTACAATTTACCATCAGTACCCTTTTTACCTTCAAATAACAGTTCATGTGTCCTATGGGCAAAAACCACTGTGACCACAAGCCTTCTAAATTTGAGTTATTGTAGGAAAAGGTCCTGTTACAAGCCATGGAGATCTATCAGGGGGTTACAGTAGCAGACATTTTATAGCCTTGCCGTTGTTCAGGCAGTTGACTTCAGAGCAGAAAAGCAATCTCAGGGAAGTCTGCAAGAAAAAGATATTCTTATGTAGCCTATAAATACCATTGACCCAAACTGGGAGGTGCTTACCCTGGCACATTTTCAAGATGCTGTGTAAAGAAACCAGATCCCTCTACCCATGATTGAATCCACTCTTGGTGGAGAAATTGCTAAACAAGGCAAAATGTGAGCCTGCTTCCAACTTTAGGCAGCCCAAGCTGAAAAGGTGAATGATTAGGTCATTGGTGATGAGAAGATAAAGAATTAAGAGAAATAAGTCCATATGGCTGGCAGCATCCAGGTCAGAGACCAGATGATGCAAAGGGTGAAGAAATGAAGGACCAGCAGCAGGAAGGAGAAGTATTCACAAGGTCTTGCAATGACAGGATGAGGGGCAATGGGTTTAAACTGGCAGAGGGGAGATTCAGACTGGATGTTAGGAGGAAGTTGTTTGCAGTGAGGGTGGTGAGACACTGGCACAGGTTGCCCAGGGAGGTTGTGGCTGCTCCCTCCTTGGAGGTGTTCACGGCCAGGTTGGAGGAGGCCTTGAGTGAGCTGTACTAGTGGGAGGTGTCCCTGCCTATGGCAGGGCGTTGGAAATAGATGATCCCTTCCAACCTTACCATTCTATGATTCTATTGCTAGACCATGCAGTGGACTTGATAATAATTTCCTAGAAAGGTTTATGGACAACCTTAGAAGCAGCAAACTGGAAACTCTCAAATGGAGAAGGTTCCCACTGAAAAGCTGTAGGGTTTTTTTTGGGTTTTTTTTTTTTTTTTCCATTTTTTCCATTTTAATCACAAGTTCATTGGAGAAAGTTTGCAGCAGTTAGAAGTTTTGTTGCACCCTTTCTTCACATAGTGATTATAGAGTGAAATGCAGTACTTGATACTCCAGATGGACACCATTCCATCTAAGTTTACTCAAATTCACCATTATTCATCCCAGATAAGATCTTTCTCAGCAAGATATAAGAACTTTCCAAGGAGAAGAATGTTGGTTTTCATCTCTCTGCAGTCACCATCCCATCATCACAGAGCATCTGGCTTACAAGAACCTCAGACTCACCTAGGAACTTCTTCACAAGGTTCTTTTTATGCTCAGAGGATGCGCTCAGCATTATTAAAAGTGATAAGTATGATTTGAAAAAGGTCCTGCTTCTAATCAGAGATAGAAAGAGGAGGCAGCTGAACCAAGAGGGGGAAAAGAGATGAAGAAGAATCAGTGAAGTGACCTACTTCTTTTATCGCTTTCCAATCTGTTTTCACACTTTGCTCATTCTGAGAAATGGACAAAGATCCTGTGCAAAGAGAAGAAGAAGAAAGAAGAAAGGAAAGGTTTCCTTCTGTAAAGTCAGATTGAATTTCCACAGTGGGAAGGCAGGGTAGGATGATGTCATCCCACCTCCTGCTTCCCATCAATTGGACACATTGAATGTGTATCACTAGTTAGAGGGGAAACCCCAGAGTAGCCATGGATCACAGCTAGGTTAAAAGAAAGGAAATAAGCTAATTTCCTCTTCAAATACAAAGCATTATTATGGTCAACTTGCATTCAGCTACCATGATGCTAAGTCCTCACCACCCTCATGATACAATGATGCATCATCAAATCAGTATTTCCCAGGTAAGGAACAGAAGCCAAAAAAAGACCTTGAATTCAAAGTCAAAACCTAAACTCAATCCTCAAGGCTTCCTTGAAGCCTCATCCCACAGAATGTATTCTCTGTATTCTGTATTCTCCCAGAGCTGGATCCAGGCTCAAATACCTCTGGATTTGAGAGTTAACTTCCTCTTTGTCTGGTTGCAGTTGGTCTGGATGGGTTGAGAGGTTGGAACTCAACAAAGCAGTCTTTGAAGACATCAACTGTGTGGCATTTGTTGTTAGTGGTTAATATCCTGGAGCATGTTAGAAGCATCCTCAGATGAATTTCAGGAAACAAGCACAGGAGTATCAAAATGATTTGTCCTGCGTTGACGCAGGACAAGTCCTGGACTCAAGGTAGCACCACTCTGCAAGGTGACTCACCACAGAAAGAATTTGGTGCTTTTCCAGGCTCTGGGTAATGCTATACAGAGCTAAAAGCCCATTCAAAAGCAACCCACATCAATACAGCCCAAAGAGGCTGTGTTTGGAGGGGTTACCAGAAACAAGCTGGAGAGACTTTGGGCTGCGTGTTTGGCAAGTGCCCATCCCAAGAAGAGGCCACCAACACTGGCATCCCTTCTCAGCCCTTTTTAGAAGCCAAGATGAGGGATCTCTCTAGCTGCAAGACCACCCCAGAGAATGGGAAGCATTTCAGCAAAAGTGACATCTGCACTGTGGTCATTATGGTGGACACCTGTGCACAGGAGGAAAAATGCCACCAAGCCCCAGGCCTTATGGTCCTCCAGACAAGCACCACACAGCCACCAGTCGTCCTGGATCCAGCTGTTCCCATACTGCTGAGCACATCTGGGAGCCCAGCCACTAGGAATAAAACAACTAAAACCAGCTGGATCAGGAAATTAAAAGGGGAGAGAGGATCAAAATGCCACACTAAAGCAGGCTCCATCAGGCTCAATTTGCAGAATGCAAATAAAACTAGAAATAATTTTGTTTGCTGCAATCCAGAGACAAAACACATCTAACCTTATCTGCAAGGATCGTGACAAACCCAAAGCAGAGGCTGTGCCTTCCCAAGCAGGCAGGGAGTAGACCAAGAAGAGAGAACCAGGGACAGTTCATGTCAGCGTTAGCGCCTCACAATTAATTCCGCCTGTTTGCGCGCAGAGCAGCTTGCTGAAATTGAAGCAAAGAGCAGCAAACCAAAAGAAGAGGAGAAATCTCACTGCATCCCCAAAGTATGCAGCCGTGGAGATGTTGCAAAGATGCCAACTAGCAGGAAATGAGGAGGGAACACAGCATTCTGAAGAAACCTCCTCATTTTTCCCATTGAGGAGCTGAGCCAATGCAAAGGAGCGAGGGGGGAGCTCAAACCTTCCCCCTAAATCAGGGGAAGAGGGAAAGAAAACACTGTAATTTCAAAATGAGGAGACCACACAGTAAAAGGAGAAATAAAAATAGCAACAGTGAAAGTAAGCTCCTTCTCCCTCTGTCCTTCCTTATTTAACCATTTTTTCAGAACTAACCATACAAGATGTATCAAGTTTGAAGCCTTTATCAGTGTTCTGCCCATCTGTGAGGGCTGTGGTCCTCAGGGTACGCTCCAAGGCAGCTCACACAAAGCTTTTACAGAAGATAGGAGGACCTCAAAGCTGTTGAGGCCAAAGCCAGCAAGACTAGGAAGATGAGGCATGTAAGGATGCAAAGGGCAGCCAGACTACAACAAAACCTCACCTTTTAAAGAGGAGCCTTGAGGAGAAATGGAATATGCAACAGGGTCTTCTGCTGCTTGGTGTAGAAAGAGTAGCCACTGAGGTGTATCAGAAGTCTATAAAACCTATAAAGTATGGAAAATACCTTTAAGATGATCAAGCCCAATCATTAGTCCAGCACTGCCAGGTCACCACTAAACCACATCACATCTTTTCAGTAGTGCCCTGTGGGACACGGAGACAAGGGGAAAGGGACACAAATTAGAACACAGGGAGTTCAGACTCAACATGAGGAAAAACTTCTTTACAGTAAGGGTGATGGAGCGCTGGACCAGGCTGCCCAGAGAGATTGTGGCATCTTCTCTTGTCAAGACATGCTCCTGTGTGACCTGTCCTAGGTGACCCTGCTTTAGCAGGAGGGTTGGACTTGGTCGCCAGAGATCCCTTCCAAACTCTACCATTCTATGACTGAGTTGAGACTAAGCCTTTGACAGGTCCAGTAGTAGTGGGACATCGGTCCGGTAGTAGTGGGACATCTGAGCTACAAGAGAAGTCCTGTAGACTGAAGAAACATGGTGTTGGACACCCTGAGCCACTGAGCCATGCAGTGCTGACTTCTGTGGTTTCATCTGCTCCTTCCCTGCCCTTGTCTCCCTTCTCCTTTCCTTCACCTCATTTGCACTTTGCTTACATTCTGTTTCTTGTTCTGCCTGGGCATCACACTCATCATGACAGATGCCAGCCCTGTCCTCCAGGCACTTCCGTGATAACACTAAATAACACTTCTAATAATATCGAGATCATCCAAAGAGCCGTCACAGGAAGTTTTAGCACTCCATCTCTCCTCAGCAGCTTTCCCCTCCAGTATCTGACTTGCACAGTGCTGAAGTTCCCTGAAACTGTCTTACCAAGATTCAAAGATGAAAGAAGGTTCTCTTCTTAAGCTTCTAAAGTTCACATAGAAAGCACTTTTTTGGCTAAACCCCCTTGAGCTTATTCTTAGCTCATAAGCGAGTCGGATTTGTGGAAAGTCTGGAGAAAGTTGGACAAGTTTGCACCAGGAGCAGATCAAAACCACAACAACCTCCCCACAGACCCCGGGCACACTGTTGTGTGTCACCCTTGCATGCAGGACAGCAGGGCTGTCAAACTGGACACAGGCACAGACACAACTCTGTTTATTCAATGAGCACACGGACAGAAATTCCTCACTGAGAAATTCAGGTGGACATTGAGGCCTTTCTCTGCCACAAAACACTCTGCAAGCCCAACGCTCAGCACTCCCACAGACAAGGTGCAGTGAGTACCTTTTCCCTCTCTCCTCCAAAGGATCTGGTTGGCTATTCTGACTTTCCTTGCAACACCTTTATTGTCCCAACATCCTTTCCCAGACAGCAACGCTTCCCCATGTCACAGCTCAGACCGCAGGACGCTGACATGATGGAACAGTTTGCAAAGGTCAACACGATTATTTGAAGCTCTCAAAACGTCTGGATTCCTTCAGGATTTCCCTGGACTTTCTCTCTTAATAAAAAAAAAAAAAGTATGGAATGAAGGAGGGGGGGGCAGCCAGCCCTAGCTCCAGGTGCAGCCCACCCTAAACTCTTCCCAGCCAGCTGAGCTCCCCTATGGGCATCTGCTCAAACCCCTAACATAAGCAGGAGTGATCAGGTGGTCATGAGACATCCAACTGCTGTCAGGAAATTTCTCCACCGTGGTTTGAGGTTATGTCTTTCAATATTATTTGCCTCAATCTCCCTTTTCTTCTCTCGAAAATAATCAGTTTGCTCAGATTCTTGTGGTGAAAAGCTTCCAGTAAGTTCCAGTGTGGAATCCAGGCAGAAGGACAGATTATCTGCTTGCAGTAGGACACCTCACTTAGAGCAGGCCTAATAACATAAAAATGATATATTTTAAGTCTTGGTCCCTCAATAATACCTTTTAATGTACTCAACTTATTTTAACATTATAAATAAAAGTGCTGGCACAGGCAAAGGTTTCTTTTGGAAGGGGGGAGCAGCGTGCTCTCCAGCTCCTTAGCCTCTCCGAGGTTTGGTTGCCAACCTCAGAGCTGGAACTCCAAGTTACTTTAATAAGCAAAATATTCCAATTTCCATGTATTGTTGCACTTCAGAATGGATCCAGTTCTTGGGAGCGATGATGAAAAGCTCCAAATGTCTTCAGAGCAAAAGGCAAACCTCATCAAAACCGTATTACAGATCATCCTGATGGGCCCCCGACTGTCACCTGGACACTTGGCTTCATTCTCCTCCAGAGGAGGACCAGCTGCCACTTGCTGTGCTGGCGTCTCATCTCTATCAGCTCCCAGGTCTCTCTTGCTGCTGATCATTTGGTTGCTCTTACCATGCTAGCCTCTGTTCAACAGAAGCCAAAAGATCAAGCCCACATCCCTCCATTACTCTAAAACAATATGGAAAACTACAAACCCAGACCCAAAACTTGGTACTTTTAAGATCATCTTGTAGGAGATTTGAAATAGCCCTAAAAAGATCTTATCGGTGGTGTTTTCCATAGCTGCATGAACAAAAAAAACTTTCTCTCCTTTTTGTTTTCAATCATTCCAGTGTAAATTGGAAGCACCAGGGGATTTTTCCACATGTGCTAACACATTGCCTACATCCCCTTGGATGCGGGTCTGTTCTTGTAGAGATGGTTCATGTGCTGCTGACAGCACTAAGCACCTCGTTCTCCAAGAAAGAGCTGAAAGCTTTTAGCTGGGGAAAAAAAAAAACCAAACACCAAACACAAAACCTTGGCAACGAGGCAGTATCACCAGCACCCGTCTTCACAGATGGCCAAGATACAAATACCTACTCAGATCATGGCCCCAGAGGTACCAGAAACTCAACGTTGCCTTCGGACCTTCTGGAGACAGGTTGCCTTCCTGGATAAATGGTATCGTGGCCTGCAATGACTTCCCCAGGAAGAAGGGCAGCCACTGAGCTTGGGGGGATTGCTGGCAGCCGCGCAGAGCCGCTCTCCAATATTCCCTGGCTCTGTCCCCTCCCCAGCACCACGCTCTCCAGTTGTGCACGGAGCTCATCCCGCGGCCCGGCAGAGATTCCCCAGGCACCGCCTTCCATACGATAGGCTTTTCTCTTGCCAAAAAACACTGCACAGCACTGACCTCCGCGTTCTGGCAGCGCCGCCTCTCGTGGAACGCGCATCTGCTTTCACATCCAACTAGGATAACCGAGGTTGTTTTCCTTGTAATTCTGATACAGCTGCACGACTGAAGAGTTATAGATGGAGCTGTTGTGGAGTAATTGACCTGGTCTGTTGCGCCCCAGAACAATGATCGCAAGCAGACCAGCTGAAGAGTGGGTGTGGAACTGGCGCAGCTAAACCAAGGGGTCCCCACCCCATCAACTTCTCCTTTCCCCAAAGGTCTCATTATTAATAAAAAAGGGTGTGTCGACATCACGCCAAGAAGCCAGAGGGGGATTTCAGTTGCATAAAGAGGGCGAGCTGCCCTCAGCCTTGCAAAGGCTCGGGGTCTGATCCCAGTGAGAACAATGGAAACTTGTCCAAGGATGAGTTCTTCCAACATCTGTCCAGCAACGTCATTTTTAACAAGCCTGTTCAGGTATGCCCACTCGCACTATGCATTGTCTAACTCCCATCCCTGCTTTCTCCTCATGCTTATGCCCTCGCTTTCTCCAACTAGGATATGCATCCAGAAGCATCCTACAGTGCTCAGATTCAGGTCCAAAGATCACAGAATGGTCTGGATGGGAAGGGACCTTAAAGATCAGCTGGTTCCCTGCCATGCACAGGGACACCTTCCATTAGATCAGGTTACTTAAGGTCCCATCTCCAACCTGGCTTTGAACACTTGGAACTTTCACCACTTCTCCAGGGAATCTGTTCCAGTGCCTCACCATCCTCGTGGGGAAGAATTTCTTCCTGGTGTCTAATCAATCCAGCTTCTTCCAGTTTGAAGCCATCATCCCTCACCCTGTCGCTCCATGCCTTTATAACAAGTCCCTCTCCAGCTCCCCTATAGCCTCCTTGAAACACTGGAAGGCTGCAATAAGGTCTCCCCAAATCCTTCTCTCAACTCCAACCCTCTCAGCCTGTCTTCATAGGAGAGGTAAGACATAAATAGGGAGATCCACCATCTTCCTGCCCCAAACACTTCAGTCATTGCTGAGCATTGAGAAGAACCCCTCTCAGACTGCTCTTCTTCAAGCTAAACAGCCCTAGGTCTCTCAGTTTTACCTCATAAAGTAGATTAGAGCATCCCAAAACTGACACACAAAACACTTCTCTCTGAAAATATATCTCAAAAAGTCTCTCCTCGTTTTTAAGTCTTTCTTCCCACACAGAAAATATCAAATTCAATTTCCCACTTCACATGGAGGGCGAGTTATAACAGCTCAATCTCAGCCAGCCCTCCCTGCTAACAAATACATCCTGAGCCTATCAATCCTCCCAAAACTGCTGGAATGGTTTGTGTTTATAAAGGCAAGACCTACAGCAGGACACTCAAAATATTTCATACTATGCTATGCTACAGTGCCTTCTTGACTGGCATGTCCAAAAAACACTTGGAATAGATAAAGTTGGGATCAGAGCTTGCAAGCCTTTTTCCATTAGCTGGGAACTCATATCCAAAGCCAGTAGTGCTGAGGAAAAGGGAGGCAGGAGGCTGAAAAGAAGATATTGTCATGAAAGGCACTGGAATTGTCCAGAAACACACACACACAAAAAAAAAAATCTCCCTGCAGGAGCCATATCCTGTTTCAGACACACATCTGAATTCAACACTTCACTGAAATCTCTTTGCAGAAGCTCTGTGGTAGAACCACCATTAACGTCAAAGGCTGTGCTGGTTTGAGGCTAATTGGAATATTTTAATGAAAAAAAGTTAGATGATAGGTTGTAAAAAGCAAACAATGGTGATGTCTACTTCACTCATAGGCTTGCTGAGATGTATAAAAACAAGGACACAAATATAGATAAGGTAGAGAGTCTCTCTCNTCCTTAACTTCCAGCTGGTTAAGTCTAGTCTGGGTGATTTTCATAGAGTGGGGGGTGGGGGTGTGTGAGTAACTCCCAAACCATCACAAAAGCCAACCCCAAGTGTCTTGGGAACAGCAACATCACCATGCTTTCTCCCACATTCTGCTCTTGATTCATCCCCACAGGAAAAAACAAATACCCCAAATATTGAACAAAGATATGGAATAATCTTCCGTATGGAAGTATTTTTGTTTGTTGTGAATCTTAGGTCCTGAGAAGCTTCAAGTTGCAGGTGAATTGAAAAGAGCAATGCAGAGCTTCCTCATTTAGCACATCCTAGACAACCATAGAACAGTTTGGGTTGGAAGGGACTTTTAAAGGTCATCTAGTCCAACCCCACTGCAGTCAGCAGAGATATCTGCAACTACAGCAAGTTGCTCAGAGCCCCAGTCAATCTAACCTGGAATTGTTCCAAGAATGGGGCATCTCCTACCTCTCTGGGTAACTGGCTATAACAGTGGATAAATGATCTACACATCCTCCCTTCTTTAGGGTGGGAAAGTGCCCAATTTCAGGGTTGGATGATGTAGTCCTGGCTCCAGTTTTAATCCAACAAGCTTCCAGGCTGGCAGGAAGAATGGCATAAGTGAACTAGACAAAACTCAATTACAGAAGTGATGGAAAAAGCATATAAAGTAAAACTCAAGAACCATAATTCAACAGCCTGTGTTACAAGGGAGCCATAAAAAAAGTCATATTAGTGGTCTCCGAGCCCAAAATTTGATGAATTTATGAACCATCAACAGTGCAGCAGGTTGGAAGTCCTGACTTCACAAGTGATCAGCACCAGACTTTTCAGGGAAATGAAACCCTCCCCAGAATGTGCCCCGGCTTGGAGATCAGCACCACCAGGGACTTCTCCCTTGGCTGAGCAGAAGAGTACGATAAGGAAAGATTTGCTCACGTGTGTGTTTGAGAGATCTCAGCGCGTTCGAACTTGGCTACCCTTCGGCACTTAAATACACTCCAGACCTGGATGGCTCCAAGGGACAGCCTTGTCTGCAATCTCCAGACCTCCAGGAAATCAATGGAAAACTTTTCTAGTTAGCATGAAACAGGGGTCAAGGGCAGAGCATGTGTACAGCGCGTGAGTGTCGAGATGCACGCTAAGGAAAACAGATTTGTGCGTCGAAGTTGGAAGGGTCGTGGGCCATCTAATCACTGGGGGACCATCTCCTCCACCCCCATCACATCACAGGGAGGGAAATGGAGGGGCTGTTATCTTCCATGCGTGGGCCAGGAAAACCAAAGTCATACACTCACCCTTTCCAATGCAAGATGATAGATGTGAAGTGATGCCTAAAGCCAGCGCAGGAGACATCGCTCCTCGCAAGGATGGAGAAAGGGGGAAGCTGAGTGACTCACAACATGCAGCCTGCTCTGCCATCTGCTCCTGGAACTGTTAGCTTCTACACTGGCCATTCCACAAGGCTTGTGGAAAAGTAACAATCCTGTGCCAATCCTCACTGGTTGGAGTTTCTCAGGACTATATTTAGTCCTTTTTGGGGAGGAAAAGGGTGTTATTGGTTGTTGCTAGCACAAAAACATATGATTCAATCAGCAACAGCATTTGATTCCCCTGGACCACAATATCATGTGAGTCCTTTTGACAGCCACGATTCCCTGTTCCCAACTTCCCAAGCATTTTGGAGCATGATTTTCCTTGTTTACTACATGCTACACCACACATTGAACAAAAAGAGAGACTTGCTGCATGCTGAAATGTAGACCCACCACGTCCCATCCAGATCACAGCGACATAGCTTAGGACTGGGAAACAAACTGCTGTACAACATGATTTAACCCATAAATCTCTGTGATTTCACTGGCACAGTTGCTCTTCTGTAATGTCAGACCAGACATCAATAAAGACTTTGCTGGCATGCTGAATGCCTATCATGTGGCTTACCTAATTAAAAACTGCCCCAGTTCATGATCAGTAAGTGTTGTGATCACATGTCTGCAAGTGATTAGGTGAAGAAACTGACACTCCTCTCCTTGTTCCCATGGATCAACAGTAGAATGAAAGTCTAACTCAAGAGCTTTGGTGTTCAATCTTTTTTACAGACACCAGGGCTTAGTCTTTGTCAGAAATCCTAGAATCATAGAGAGTTGTTTTGGTTGGAAGAATCCTTTAAGGTCGTCCAGTCCAACCATAGAATCACAGAATGGTA
>VWYK01079308.1:0-15716 GCA_013399775.1 Semnornis frantzii | reverse complement strand
CTCCAGAACTGTACACAGTACTCCAGATGGGGTCTGACCATCTAGCCAACACCACCATGGTCATAAAACCATGCCCTAAAGTGCTATGTCTAAACATTTTCTGAACACCTCCAGGGACCAGCATCCACCTCCACCCCCTCTCTGGGTAGCCTGCTCCCATCCCTGACTTCTCTTACAGAGGGGGACTCCACAGTTCTAACTATTCATTGGTGCTTCCACAACCGCCTTATTTAGGTTGGATATTAGCAACAATTTCCTCCCCAAAAGGGTTGTCAAGCCCTGGAACAGGTTGTCCAAGGCAGTGCTTAAGCCACCACCACTGGAAGGATTTCAAAGCAGTGGAGAAATGGTGCTGAGGAACACGGTTTAGTGGTGACCTAGCAGTGTTGGGTTAACAGTTGGACTCGATGATCACAAACCTTATCAAATTCAAAATTCAACCTTAACAATTTTACAACCTTACATTTTTGCCAGACTTGGGAGAGACAGCACTGACTTCAGCCCCTCTGCTCCCCCAGACAGACACCACTTCCCTACTCCACCAAACATTTTGTACTTGAACTGCATTGTAGCCAGGGTGCTAAGGCTAATACATCTTAAGCAGTGCTGGGAAGGTGATTTAGGTGGAGGTGATACCATCAGCTATGGGAGGACAAATTCCAGCCTGGGCACTCAATCCTTGACAGGTGCCTGAAGACAGAGAAATTGATTTTCAATTCTCTTGAAACTCTGCACTCCCCCCACGTTAATCTCAGGAGTACATACACTCAGCAGAAGAGGAAAAGTTAATTAAGGGAAGATGAAAGATGATGGAAGAGAAGAACGGATAAGGTGAGACAGATAAGAGGCAACATGTTCCTTGGAGGATGGAGAGGACATTGCATCAAGAGTCCACTGCTTATGGGATTCTTCACCCCAAAAGCCCTAAGTCTGCCCTGCGCTCAAAACTGGTTCCCTGACAAGACTGGGAAGGTAAAAATACTTTTACCTGAAAAAATGAGAACCCTAGACTGGTTTGGGTTGAAAAGAACAGATCTAGTCCAAACCTCCTGCAACGAGCAGGAATATCTTCAGCTAGACCAGGCTGCTCAGAGACCTAAGTGACCTGAACTGCAGTGGTTCCAGGGATAGGGCAACCTGGGCCAGTGTGTCACCACCTTGTGTCAAAAATGTCTTCTAGCCTAGATCTCCCATCTAAACTACTATAATGTGTCACACTTACCATCCCTCTTGTACTGGTTTCAACTAAACACAAGAAGCATCTCAGCCTCCATTACACCATATGAAGAGGAACAAACTTCTCTGGAGGGTGACAGCAAACAAACCCAAGACACACAGGTTAGTTTATAAACCCCCCTATCATTTTGACTCTTTAGATTAGAGACCTTAGAGTAGCCTTCCAGTATCTGAAGGGGGCCTACAGGAAGGCTGGGGAGGGACTATTGACAAGGTCTTGCAATGACAGGACAAGGGGCAATGGGTTTAAACTGGCAGAGGGGAGATTTAGACTGGATGTTAGGAGGAAGTTGTTTGCAGTGAGGGTGGTGAGGCACTGGCACAAGTTGCCCAGGGAGGTTGTGGCTGCTCCCTCCCTGGAGGTGTTCAAGGCCAGGTTGGAGGAGGCCTTGAGTGAGCTGTACTAGTGGGAGGTGTCCCTGCCTATGGCAGGGGGTTGGAACTAGATGATCTTTGAGGTCCCTTCCAACCTTACCATTCTATGATTTATTCCAATCACCTTGGTATTTTGACTCCTGGATATCTGGGTATGTGTTTAGTTGTGGAGTTTTGTTTGGATTTTTTGGGGGTTGAGTCCTGTTTGACTCTTACCTCAGTAGTAACCCGTGGAGTTAGTGGTGAGAGTGTGATTCTGGGAGATACACAACATCTAACGATCCACTTTGCTGATTTTTCTCTTTGAGAATCTCTTTTATTGCACATTCTTAGAAAGAAGGTTTAAATTAATTTATTTCCTTGCTATATACTCCTTTCAATGACCTTAAATCCACTATGGGAAGCCAAATCTTCACAAGTCAACCCTTTTCATTTCTCCTGCCTCCAAATTCCTTCTTATTTTGCTACCTCCTTCATGAAATTAATTGACTAGAATGGAAGACAACACTCGAGGCACAGGCATTCAGCCCATTTATACAATGGCAAGATATTTTCCATGTGTTTTCTATGCCTCTTAACACTTCTGTTTGCTTTTTTTGACCACTGTTGTGTACTGTGCCAAAGGCTACATTCAGCAACCACAAAGAAGTTTAAAGTACTTCTTCCTGATTAATATAATAAACTTAGAACAGAAAAAAACCCTCTAGAAGCAGTTCCAATTATTTCTTCTACTGCACCTTACTTGGTGTTTGTCAGTAAAGAATTAATCTCCGATTAGCTTTGTTCAGCTTCCTCCTAGCACCCAAGCAGTGCTGACTTCCACTGCCACATCTAAGATGACAATAAGCCAACACTGAAACCAGATGGCCAAAAGGCTGCTAACTGCACTGGAAATCAATAGTCCAATCAGAAGCATCATAAAATAGTATCTAGGGCACTTCCTGGGGATTTGTTGTGTGTGAAATGGAGAGGGAATAAACATGACAGGAAGGAGACTCTGTGCACTCAGTACTTCTGCTCTGGTGTGCTACAAGAGGGGCCTTGGACTCCACATGGGCACGTTCACCAGCAAGATGTTGTGAATGCAGATATACCATTTGAAACTGACCCTTCCTCGTGAGAAGGAACCCAAGATCTTTCAAGTATTTAATAAAATCAAAGATCTGAACTCTCTGTACCAGCTTATAAAGAGGTCATTTAATCAGTTAGTGGAAATCTCAGAATGGTGGGGGGGTGGAAGGGACCTCTACAGATCATTTCCTTCAGTCCCTCTGCTAAAACTGGATCAGGCACAGCAGGTTCACTCAGGATGACAATGTCCACATGCATTTGGAGTCTCTCCAGAGCAGGAGACTCCACCACCTCTCTGGGCAGCCTGCTGCAGGGCTCCAGCATCCCAACAGCAAAGAAGATTTTCCGGGTTCAGATCACATACAAGAAGGTCAATTCCTACAGAGTTACAGCACACCAGGAGAACAGGCAGAGCTCAACCACATGCGCAGAGGAGCACTGAGAAAGGCAGAAGCTGCCTATTTGCATGTGTTGTGTAACAGGAGCAGACTGCTACAACTGCAGAGAGTTTTCCCTTAACAAAGCCTTATCTTCCATTCCACCAGCTCTGTTACTCAGACGTTTCCCACTGAAGTTGTGCCAGGGGAGGTTTAGGTTGGACACGAGGAACAATTTCACCCCCAAAAAGGTTGTCAAACCCTGGAACAGGCTGACCAGGGCAGTGGTGGAGTTGCCATCCCGGAGGGGTTTCAAAGCTGTGGAGATGTGGTGCTGAGGGACACGGCTTAGTGGTGGCCTGGCAGTGCTGTGTTAACAGTTGGACCTGGTGATCTGAAAGGTCTCTTCCAACCCAAACAGTTCCACGACTATGATTCTTAGATATACAGTTTAACATCACACTGGTGTTTTTCTCTGGAGAGCCTGTTAAAGGCTGCAGCTCTCAGTGCCAACGGGAATGACTGTTTCTTGGAAGGCCTCAGACACATGCTGCCATGAAGTCAATCACCAGCCTAGATCACAAGCACTCCGTGTGTCGCCATTTCAATGTGTCACTCACCAGCACTTCACAAACCTCCCAAAACCTCTACTGAAGACCTGTCACCTTCGTGCCAAGATGCTGCTTTCTGCCCTACTGTGTGCCAATCACAAGTGGAAAGATTGCTTCTTGCAGCTCAGAAACATGAGCTGGAGGCTCATGTTTCCTACCTAACTCCTGGATTACTTCTCTTCAAGTCTCTCTGGATACATTCCTTCAATACTGTCTTGGCCATCCTCCTCTCTTTTTGCCCTTTATCCATCTGACAGTTCTTCCCCCTTTTTTCCTTTTTCAATTCCTCCCAACCCTCTCTCCTGGAAAGACCTTCCACCTTTCCACCTCTTCCAAACCAAAAGGATTTTTAGGTTACTTCACCTGGCTGGTTAGTCACGGGTCTCCAGAGCCTGTTAGAGTGTCTCTCAAATCTCACCCAAACAAAGCCCTTTTAATTGCTCTGTGACATTTCCTTGCACTGGAACATTGAATCGTTTGGGTTGCTAGAGACCTTCAAGACCATTGAGTCCCACTATTAAGCAAACACCAACTCCAATGCTACACAATGTCCCTCAGCACTACACAAAGTGTAAGGAGACACCTTATTGTTCCTGTACACTTTTCTGCTCTGAACTGCAGTTCTCCCATCATTCATAAAGCAGAAAAGCCAACTCCCAAGAGGCTGTCAGATTTACTGAGCACTGACAGGGCCTTTGGTGCTCTGCTAACACAGAAAAGGATGAGGAGCCTCCTCTCCAAAATTATCATGATTTAAAGAAGAAATGACAGGATTATGGCTGTGTTAAGCAGTGATTTGGCTCTGCACAACCCCCAGAAGATGCTCCCAACCCTTATGACACTCAGGGGCCAAAGAGACATATAGTTTCAAACAAGCTCTGGAGGAAAGGTATCTTGGAGAATATTTTTCCTTTGGTGTTCAGGCTGCAGTTCAGCATGAGACTAATTTCCCTGGACACAGCAAGGTTAGTCCCACATCCTAACCAAGGAATGTGCTTAGCTGTACTGCTCAACTGTAACCTCTTGGATTGACACTGAGGACAAAAACCATAGCTCAGAACCAGTGAATGCAGGATGAACCAAAATCCAATATCCTAGGTGTGCTGGGAAGTTATCATCATTTACAATCTAGCATCTCATCACTGTGTGATGTCATACAAGAGTTGTGTGTGTACATTAAGCAGGCTCACTTGAAGGAGACCCAAATGTGCAAACCAAGCAGGTTCATAAGGGTGGGGAAGGTTTTTTTTTTTAACCTGTTTTGGTGTAAATCAGAAGCAGACAGCTACAGAAGCTTTATTCAGTCCAACTTGGAGGCATTAAAGAGGTCAGAGGTTGATACTTTGATTATGTGGAGATTGTCCTGTGTGCAGTCCCACCTCACTGCAGTGCTCAATAGACTGAGCATTAGATACTGACCCCGCTGAGGTCACATGGAACACTGAAGGCTGCATTAAATGAGATTCATTCCACCAAAACCAAGACAAAGTCAAGAAGAAATATTTATGCAGCCTTTTCATACTCACTTAGCCTCTAATACCAGCAGCTATACACCAGTCCAGTGACACTTCATAAGGCTTTTAACTCCAGATCCAGAACTATGACATAACCCAGGTGCTCCCCAGTGCAATAATCTAGGCCATGCCCTCAATGCTCCAAAGGCAGACATGGCAACACATCATAGAAGAGTTTTGGCTGGAAAAGACCTTTGGGATCATCGAGTCCAAATGTTAACCCAGCACTGCCAGGTCTCCACTAAACCATGTCCCTCAGCACCATGGCTTAGAAATCCCTCCAGGGATGGGGACTCCACAACTGCCTTTGGTAGCTTGGGTCAGGTCTTGACAAAGCCACATGGGGAAGAAATCCTTCTTGATGTCCAACCTAAACCTCTCCTGCTGCAACTTGAGGCCATTTTTTCTCATCCTGTCACTTGTTCCTAGGGAGCAGAGACCAACTCTCACATGGCTCCAGCCTCCTTTCAGGGAGGAGTTGAGAGTCAGAAGGTCTCCTCTCAGCCTCCTTTTCTCCAGGCTGAACAACCCCAGTTCCCTCAGCTGCTCCTCACAAGATTTGTGCTCTAAGCCTTTCACCAGCTCCACTGCCCTTCTCTGGATGTGTTACAGGTCTGGCAATGGGTCCAGTCCTTCAGCATCCTTGGTAACCAGGCTGTGAACAGAGTTTTCCAAGTTTAACACAGCCTCTACATTAAGATTTGCAACAGTTTGGTCCCTGGGGACTCTAGCTCAACTGCACTACAACTTTCCCTATTGAAGGAGCAGAATCCTCCCTTCCAGTCCACTTCCATTCGTTCCTGGCACAAGTCAGTGTTTCTGATTTAGGAACCCAACCCTTGCTTGTGGTATTTATCTCAATCAATTACATACCCACACAAGGCTAATGGAAACACACCCATAATCCATACTGCTGCTGGAATCAAAAGGCTGGGAAGAGGCATCCAGCAATCCTTGCTGGGGATGCACTTCACTCAGCTAAGTTCTTGCCATGTTCTTCTAGCTCAGCAAACAGCAGTGCTGCTGCAAACCACACAAAATAAAGTGTGCTTAGAGACTTTTATCTTCAAAAAGAACAAATGCTTCGCTTCCTGATAACATCAGAAATCTACAGAATGGGAGAACTCAAGGGAAAGAAAAAAAAAACACCCCACACAAAACTAAATACTAGAAAATCTTGGAAAATAATTAATAGATTTTTCTGTGCTTTCATAATAGCATTGACTCGGGTAACCATAAAAACTGATTATTATGGTAATAAAAAAGGATGAATAATTTATTATAAATCACAAACTGTTCCCTTCCAGAATTCTAAGATGACTGCATGCACAAGAGAATCATCAGACCTCTAGCCTTGCTGTAGCCATTGGGGCAGAAAATATCTGCCATTTGTAACTTTATTGGCTTACTTTTCCAATGTTTTCCTAGGGAACTGAAGTGAAATGGAAGTATATAGGTATAGGCTGGATATGAGGAGGAAGTTCTTCACAGAGAGGGCAAATTGCCATTGGAATGGGCTGCCCAGGCAGGTGAGGGAGTCACTGTCCCTGGAGGTGTTCATGAAAAGCCTGGATAGGGCACTTAGTGCCATGGTCTAGTGGATTGGCTAGGGCTGGGTGATAGGTTGGACTGGATGAGCTTGGAGGTCTCTTCCAACCTGCTTGATTCTATGATTCTATAAACCTGATCATGCTGGCACCCCACTCCATCTGTTGGGTTGTCCCACTGTCAGGTCACCACTAAACCATGTCCTTCAGCACTACATCTCCATGACTTTGAAACCGCTCCAGAGATGAGGACTCCACCACTCCCCTGGGCAGTCTGGTCCAAGTCTTGACAGCCTTTTGTGGAGGAAGAAATTGTTCCTCTCATCCAGCCCGGTGCAACTTAAAGCCATTTCCTCTTCTCCTATCTCTCTTTAGTGGGGAGAACTCGGGCACTTAGGGGCCATACACACATGTACATAAATATGCAAAGCTCCCTAAGTCTGTTCAAGCACTTTCAGTGCATTTGCTTACACAAACAATCTCTGAGCAGCTTCTTTAACCAATGTCCTAAAGTTTGACTTGGTTCTACCCTGACTTTAAGAGGTGGTCACAGCCTTTTCAGAGACAGTCTTTTCTTTTAGGCCATACCAAGGTCCCAAGAGATGTTTGCATAGGAAACTGTCACCTTCTGTTAAACATTAAGTAGTCTCCCCTGCTTTTACCAGAGGAGATAGGTCCTCTCTGGCCCCTCAGCTAAGCAATGCTGCCATATCTCAGCCGAAGCACACCAGCAAAAGGCAACTTTCACATCAGGAAAGAGACCTTGGAAGTTCTTCAGTGACTTCCAATACAAAAACAAATGCCAAAGAGTAAGGGGAAAACCCTATGGACTTGAAAACAGGTTTTTGGTGGGTGGCTCAATGGACTTGGTCTCCATGACAAGGCACAAGAGATAAGGGGAAAGAGAACAGAGTTTCTGCTCATCAAGAGAGCATGACACAGACCACCAATAAGCTAAGCCCTGAATGGGAGGTGCAATAACCCAGTGGTTCCTAGTTTAGGGTGGATGCTTCTCATGACCAAATTCTTGCCATATGTACCTGTGGCAGCACACTCCACAGAAACCCTGAGTGATCATAACACCAAGACTATCAATGGGTAAAGATGAGAAAAATAAGTGAAGCTTCTTCCAAATCCTAACCATAAGTGAATATCTGAGACTTCACAAAGTACCTACAGAAAAACAGGAGATGCAAGATCTTAATAAAGCATAAGTGCTTGGTTTAGATTTCACAGATGTTGAAATAGTGGTCATGGTCTGGAATTAAACTATTCTAATCTAAACCCCATAAATATGAACCAGCATTTGGACTTTATCTGCAGCCCTCTGCTTCAATTCACAGCTCGCTCTTCTAGAGTTCAACAAGCAACAAATAAAGCTTAGAGAAGGAAAGAGAATTTTGTTACTGTCTTGTGTAATTTACTATTAAATAAGTCCTCACACAAACCACAATAAAATTCAATTTATTGTAGTTTGTAAAATGTGATTCCTCATCTTGATAATTAAAAAGATATTGCAATAAAAGCCTTCAGTCCTCCTGTGCTCACATTTGTTAGCATCTGATTTGGATCTGAGCAGAATGATTGTAAGAACATGGAATTGCTGTTACAGCCTCTACGTGCAAACACAGCATCTGGGGAGACAATTCTGCTGTTACATCTCTAACAGGCAGCAAATTTAGAGCTCTGAGCCCTCAGCAGTCACCTGCATGTTGCTGGACCAGCCCAGACCACCAGTCCTGCTCTCAGTGGCATGAGCATGGCATCCCAACAAGGACACTGGGACCCCTCTGAGCTGCGTGGTTGCTGTCTGAAGATCTATGATCATCGATTTCTATGAACCTCTGAATCTCTGCACTGCTTCCAACAGACAGAGACTCTTGGTCTGAACAGTGGTTTTCTGCTCTTCTGCTTTGGATTTAATGGTAGACTCAGAGCAAAGGCCCTGGTAGTCAAGGAAAGGGCAGGAGACTCAGAGGTACAATATTGGTCCTTTTAGCCTGCATGGTTAGCTAATACCCAAGGTCTTCCTGTCCAGTTCCAAGAGGAGTCAAGCAGCCTCCTGGTTAACTGCACAATGCACGCACAAAGTAACATTTGCCAGACTGAGAAGAAACAGAGGGATAATTCCTTCACAGATATTCCCAAGCCTACCTTCATAGCCAGCTTTGCCAGAGAAATCTCTTGTTCTCTTGACATCATCTTGGCCAGAACACCACCACTTCCATTTAATTTTCCTGATCCATTTGCCACGTCTGACACAGACAGACTCATACACCAGCAAGCCAGTCAGACTTCCAGTTCTGTTCCAGACATACTCTGGGAAAACCCTTCAAATTACCCCATCTCAGTTTGGATTCAGCCTTTCTACTTTCTATTGTTCCAACTTTCTTGTCCAAAAAGAATAAAATCATAGAATTGCCTCAGCTAGAAAAGACCTTTATGATCTTAGAGCACAACAGTCAACCCAACACCACCACGGCCACTAAACCATGGCTGCATGTTGTTTAACACCTCCAGGGGTGCTGATTCCACCACCTCCCTGGGCAGCCTGTTCCAATGCCTGAGCACTCTTGCAGTAAAGAAACTTGTCTTACTATCCAGCCTAGACCTCCCCTGGCACAACTTCAAGTTGGACTGCTTCTCACATCAAAGAATGGTGGTGGGTATTCCTCTCACTATGAAAGGAGGAGCTACCAACCACTGATCCAGACATCCACGCTCTGAAAGCTGCACCTCAGGCACTGGTGCAAGAAGTCTGCTGGAAGCAAACACAGGACCAAGCACAGAGAAATGGCATCGACTGCAAACCCAGTTCTGCAATGAGATTCTAAAGGGCAGATGCTGCTCTTGACACACAGCCCTGCTCAGCAGGACCCTGTGCTCCAGAGGCTCACCCGTGTGGACAATCTCTGGATTATGCAGTTCCACTCCCCTCATGACTTCCCTTGGCTGAACACAGCATCCTGGATCTGTGCATCCAAGCTCAGCCATCGGAGTAAGTGCAAAGGGAACCCAACTGCAGAACAAATCCTTTGTCCAAAGGCATCCCCCTTCCTGAAAGTCAGGCAAACACGCCCAGTCAACCTAATGTTTATTTAGCATGCATTCCTCCAGCTCACAAGAGATTAAGTACATCTCACTAGACAAACACTCCCATAACTCAGTCACAGAGAGACACTCGACTCCCTCCTACAGCGGTCTGGAGGCAGCAGAGAAGCAGTGTTCCAAGTCTCATGGAAGGTTTAAATCTTACCCACAGATTGATTAGCTCTAATTATGTTCAGATAGCATCACCTTAAGATGCATCTCAGTATAGGTCCTTTCCAACCTTAACAATTCTATAATTCCATGAGTTTCTATGTTGTCCCATGACAGCCTCCTGCCCATTGCAGCATGATGTCACCAAAGGACAAGTCACACAGGAGGCATCTCTGATCTGTCAGACATAAAGGACTTAGGTTTGTAGGGGTCTTTATCACAGCACTAGTCAAAAAGCACTGCAGCATTTCTAACCCACGGCAGCACCATACATACTGATCTGTAATTAAGTTTATTCCTTTGTGTCTAGTCTCTTTCTACAACTCCCTAAAAGAAGGTTGGAGCCAGGTGGGGTGAGTCAGTTTCTTCTCCCAAGAAACAAGCCACAGACAAGAGGAAACAGCCTCAAGCTGCACCAGGGAAGGCTTAGGTTGGACATTAGATAAAAGCTGTGGAGATGTGGTGCTGAGGGACATGGTTTAAGTGGTGACCTGGCAGTTAACAGTTGGACTAAATGATCTTAAAGGTCTTTTCCAACCTTAATGATTATATACAGAAAGGATTTAGGATATTTACTCTTTCCATGGTGACATGTCTGAGATGACAACACTTAGCTAATTGGAAGAGTAGCTAAGGGTATAACACACCAATAGATGGAGACAGAAGAACCCAAGGACCATTGCCACCATATGGGGACCAGGATTTATTATACAGAGCCCAGCCAAAAGAAAACCCAAAAACAACAAACAACAACAATTACTGGAGGTTTTGCTTAGCAGCAGGTCAGGACTGGAAGGAAGATCATGATAGGGAGGTGTCCCTGCCTATGACAGGGGGTTGGAACTAGATGATTTTTGAGGTCCCTTCCAACCTTACTCTTCTGTGATTCTCTAGAAGAGCAGCATGGGGGAGGGTACACAGGTTTCTCTTTTTCGTAGAGTCTGTGTCAAATAAGGACTCCAACCTCAACGTGCATTTTAAACAGGCACACTACAGTGAGAAGTGATGATGATGGAAAAGCACCCAGCAAGTAATAATACAGGTATCAATGCTGAATCTTTTCTTTTGGGACTGTTTACAATTGCATTCTGCACCTTAATCTCCAGTTTCTGGTAGGTGAGTCTAGTCGTGGCCATTTGCATGCAAACTAATAGAACCTATGGCAGTTACAGCATGAGGGTCAGAAAGACAGGCAAAACCTAGTAGGAGGAAAAAAAATGCTTAAATAATAAATTGTGTTGAACTATATAGAACTCCCCCCTATTTACATGCTGTGACACAACCTGTGCCCAAGCTTCTGCAGCCACCATACCACACAGAGCACGGTAAGGAAAAGAGCATCACAGGAATATGTGGTGACATGCCAGTCCTCCTTTCTCACTCACACTCCCAAATCCGTGTCCTGTTTGGGAAAGGATTGATCCTGCCCAGCTCATCTCGGGGCTGCACACGAGAGGGCACTGTTCTGTAGGCTCCGGGGATAGAGCAGCACAAATCCATCATGAGCTGCAGATGAACACTGTTGTACCAGAGCCAAGCAATTAGGCCTTCTCTGGAGAATTAACTGCGTAGCTAGAAGCAAACCTGCCAATTAAATCAGCATCTTCAAACACCTTCAGTGATTCTCTGCTTCAGTGACCATTTCTTTGCAGAAAACACAGGAAAGCAGCTCATTTATCTTACCACAATTAGCAGTATCATCATTTTTCAGGCATTATGGGATCAGATCTGACTTCACACAGCGCAACAGCTTTTTGCTGTGGGCATCTCCGCTGTGGAAAGCAGGGGTGACAGACTACACACAGCATATAGACCTTGAAAAGACTCAGAGGTCTAAGCCAAGCAATTCAAACTGAGCTGAGTGTTTCAGGTTTAAACAAATAGATCAGAAAACTCTGATTAAATCTGATGGTGAAGTACCTGGTTAGGAATTGAAGTGACACTGTAGTGCTCCCAACTTGCACATCAGGCAGAAAACTGGCGCCAAATATCTTGGAATAGTATTAACTGGATGCAGAAGAAGCAGAAGCAGGATTCTAGCCAAAGAAGTAAACCAGCAGGCAGGTGTAACTAAGGTCAGAAGCACCCAGAGTTCTGCTTGCTGCATATTAAATGCTCCTGAAGCTTGACCAGTTTAGTAAAATCACTCCCAGATTTACCTTGCTGTGGACATTTTGCTCTTGTCCCTGGACTAACATCCTTTCATTCCCTGCTATGTTTCAGATGTGTTCTCTGCCCTCCCAAGCACAACAGAGCAGGGCATTCAACCCACTTTTCCTCCACTCCTGTAAGCCACCCAAACAATTAACAGGAAAGGGTATTTTAGTCTTCAAAACACAATCGGCCACCTCCTGTCAAGTCCTGGGTTTCAGCTTCTGTATTTCTCTCACAGTGCGTTGACAGATGCTGCATTCCTCAAGCTACAGCGAATTTTTCAACAGGAGAAGACAGAGGAAGACAGACCATGGCCTTGAAACATAAGTGAGGCAGGAAATTGCTATCTGTTTGTTTGGTATAAAAGGAAACGTATGCACAACTCCTCCAAAGACAATAACATTCCTACTGAGGAACCGGGACCGGTGCCTCTGTATCAGATTACCTGCACCCCAGAGCATTTTATTCCCTTCCCTCCCACATTGCAGCTCTCAAAATCTTATAGGTAAGTGCTAAAAAAACCATAAGCCTAGTCATCCTGTCTGGTTTTTGCATGCTTTTCCCCTCTTGCTGTGCTGAAGGCTCAAGCAAGCACCACGTCATGCGAATGCTCGCTTGGAACCGAGTATTCCCAATGCCGCATCTGCCCACGGGACACAGCCTGGCACTGCCATCTCTCTGGCGACCAGAGGTGACCACTGCTCTGCCAGCCTGGTAGGCACTGCTCTTTGTTATCCTGGTAGCCAGAGCCAGCTCAGCACATCCTTCCAACCCACTTACCACCTAAGGGACTTCCCAGCAGAATGAGTGTTGTGTAAAGCCCTTGGCTTAGAGGCATCCCGCGAGTGCCAAGTTGATTGTCCAGTGGAGGCTTCTCTTAAAGCTAAATAACCTGAAGATCTCCTCAGTCCAGCAGTGCTGAGCATTACCAAGGACAGAGTGCATGCCTGGAACAAAACCCCTTTGTCCTTAGGTAGCCTGTGAACTTCCTGAACTCATCCAAGCCTACAAACGAGGAGCTCATATCTACATGCCACACTGAGGGATATTCGTATCTCCCTTGCCAATGCACTCTCTTGCTATGGAGTCATTATATCATCATCTGTATTTCAGAAAGATGTTTCAAACATCTGGTTAGCTTTAAAAATGCACAAAAACCACATGCCTGCACCAGAATTTTTCACGTTAATCTGCTTCTCCTGTGGTTATGAGCAAATGGGAGAGGAGATGAACCTCAATGACTTCTGATTGATGATGGACATTCTGTTTACATTTCAGCTGACAACACCAAGGTATTTCCTCTCCAGCTGCAGCCACACAACAGAAGGGAAAAAAAAAAGGGAACACTACCAAAACTCTAATCATGAGTAAAGGACCCTGAGCCTGTTGTCTGCAGGTCCACGTGAGCTACAGAGGTAGTAACATCGCAGCAACACACATACAGCATCCTTCATCCATATCCCAAAGGGATGCAGATGGATAACACTTTACCTATTGCTTAAGACACCTCCAATCTGGAAATCATTTAACATTATTATAAACTTGCTCAATTCTAGGATAATAGAAGCAAAATGGACTTTGGCTGAAAGGTAGGATGGGCACAGTGCAGCCTGCAAGAGAAGATCACAGCATCATAGAATGGTAAGGTTGGAAGGGACCTCAAGGATCAGCCAGTTCCAACCCCCTGCCATAGGCAGGGACACCTCCCACTAGCACAGCTCACTCAAGGCCTCCTCCAACCTGGCCTTGAACACCTCCAAGGAGGGAACAGCCACAACCTCCCTGGCCAACCTGTGCCAGTGTCTCACCACCCTCACTGCAAACAACTTCCTCCTAACATCCAGTCTAAATCTCCCCTCTGCCAGTTCAAACCCATTGCCCCTTGTCCTGTCATTGCAAGACCTTGTCAATAGTCCCTCCCCAGCCCTTCCTGTAGGCCCCCTTCAGATCCTGGAAGGCTACTCTAAGGTCTCCTGGAAGCTTTCTCTTCTCCAGGCTGCAGAGCCCCAACTCTCTCAGCCTGTCCTCATAGCAGAGCTGCTGCAGCCCTCTCAGCACCTTGGTGGCCTCCTCTGGACCCACTCCAACAGTTCCATGTCCTTCCTGTGCTGGGGCTCCAGAACTGCACACAGGACTCTGTGCTCTGCTCTTTCCAGGGACTCCAAAGAGCATCACTGGAATCAATCCCCAACTTACAACACAGTATACCACTGGATTAGTACAAGAAATCATCACAGGTCATGTATTTGACCTGAAATTTTTTTTCCTGGTTTTGCTAGAAAAAGCCCCAAAGACACTTGTGTTCCCCAAAATAAAGTACTTAGATGAATGAGTTGGGGGGGGTGCGGGCAGGGAATTTATTATTACTCTCTGCTTCATCAGAACCATCTCTTCTGATGGAACACTAGAAACAAGGCAAAAACATGGCAAATAGTTCAAAAAAGCATGGAAACGTGGTACCTACAGAGATGCCTTGAGGAGGAGACAGATATGAAAGGAAGGAAAAATGTGCCCTGAGTTACCCCTGCCTTGGCAAAATGAGTTTGCCTGCTCAGAACTCCTGGAACGAGGCATAAAACTGTCCCAAATTCCCAAAATTCATTCTGTCAAGATACCTAATAGCCAACTGTTTTACTTGGCCAATCTTTCATCTAAATATTATTCTCTGTGATCTCCAATGAGGAGAAAGCCCCAACACTACGGAGATGGCAATCAGCATAAGCCCCAAGTGCTTCAGCTCTTTGGAGGAGCTTACTGGGAGAAGGAGACAAGGTGGGCTGAGCCACCACTGCCAACTGCACCACACCAGCCGACAAGCACATTATCCTGGTTCTGAGTCTCAATCTCTCCTTTCAAGGAATGCCAGTCCCTTTCCACTGGAATATAACAGGATTTTCAAATGCATTTATTTCTGAAGCTATGAGTCCTGAAGGGGCCATGATATCATCTGTACTGACCTCCTGCATCACTCCAGCCATTACATTTCACCCACTCACACGGCTGTGTAAAGCCCAACAGCTAAAGCCCCTCAATTAAAGCTTCATTTGGGTCCTGGCAGAAGCACCCCTCCCGTGCAGGCAGCCTTGCTTTGACGAGCACCAAGAGACAGTAAATCCTCTGTGGCATTCCTCCTCAGAAACACATGCTTTGGATCTACAGCTGAATGTGTTGGGCTTTAGCTTCCAGCTAGGATTCTCACCATATCTTTTCCTTTTGCTTCCAAACTTTTCTCTCTCAAAATGATCCCAGTGCATAAATACCAACTCACTTCATTTTTATTTCTTTAAGATCTTACTTTCCCCAGCTCCCAAATCATTTTCCTAGCCCTTTTCCACATTTACTTCTCTTTGCTGACATCCTTTGGAAAACAAAGACCAAAGCTACACAGTTTGGCAGGGGAACACAAGGTTCTCCTTCACACACATCCCAGCATCACACTGTTTTTTTGTGGGGTTTATTTTTTTTTAACCAGCTCAGTGGACTGGGCTTCACAGAGGCATTTATTTCTGTGGCAGTGCCATCAGTACTGGTCATCTGCCTTGATCCCAGATGAGGAATTTAAAAAAAAAA
>VWYK01079302.1:1931-12077 GCA_013399775.1 Semnornis frantzii | reverse complement strand
TAGCAACCACTTTCTGTGTTTATTGACAGTAATGCTGTGTTTAGCTTAAGTAATTAAAGAAATAATTTTCATTGTCTAAAATACAGCAAATTTACTATTGGTGCTGCATGGAAGTTACTGTTACATATAAACTGCTGATTTTTGCATCTTTTTAAAAACACTAATTACTCTTATGTAGAGATACATAGCTTTAAAGATTCTTTGGACTTCTTAAAAGCAGCTCAAAAGGACACTGCCTTAAAAGATGGAACAGGAAATATCTCAGCAAATTTTATTTGACCCTTTCTATATTATGTTATAGACCTTAATTATGTAGTGGCAGTTTGGTGGTTTGTTTTTTTTTTCCCCCTATCAAAATGCTTCATTCAGAGCACAGGCTGGAGCAGAATTAAGATCTCACAGGGTACCATAAATCTCACCTTGCTCAACTTGTTCTTTTTTGGAGTTTGCCACCTAAGCATCATTCCTCTGCCCTATTTTCAAGCGCTCTGAAATAATTTTCTTGCCTCCATATCTTTCTCTGCATTTTATCAACACAAAACAAGTCTTCATTTGATGATCTCTACATGGAGTAGATCTGCATCTTTGGAGTGCTACAATGATAGTAATCCCTAAAATAGAAAGTAATCTGTCAATATGCTGTGCAACACAATAGGCCATATGAGAGGTTTGCCTTATGTCATTTGTGGACTTCTGATTCTTGTAATGGCCTTTCAGTGAACCTGAACTGAGTGTTGAGCTTATAACAAAAACTGAAACCCAGGGAGTTAGTTGTGGCTTAGGGTTTTTTCCACAGCTTCAATATATACATACTGGGAGTCATTGCAATCGATCAAAAATGTGAGGTAGTAATGTTAAAAAGGTAAAAAAAAATGCTTCCTATCATAAAAAAATCATTCCTCCGTTTAGAGGCTCAGGCTTGGGATTTGGTTTGTTGTTTGTTTATTTATTTCTTTGTTTTGTTTTGGTTTTTGGTTTTGTTTTTTTCTCTAAAATGAACACAGCACACTTGTGCCAGGCATCAATAATATTTATTGCAGCTCTCCCTTTGTAGAAAGCAGGGATGCATTGCTGTGGCCATAATCTGAGAAATTATTCTATGCATGTGCAAATGTATGATTCTCTGTGTATTTGTCTGTGTGCCTGTATATAAATGTAATGAAATATTCACTGGGCTAGGAGAAAGAAGGGAAAGAGACAAACAAATCTTACAGTCCAGTGGTCAGAGTACTCCCCTGGGGTGTGGGAGAGCCCAGTCACAGTCCCTGCTGAGATGAATGTTAATTACATACCGGAAGTAGGGCACATCCAGCAAAAGAGATTAAGAGGTACCTATGCTCTGGCCTCTGGATTTAGTCACCTCTGTGGGGATTTGTGTTCAGAGATAATTGGGATTTGATCCTAATTCTCTCTAAAGGTAAGCACTCCTAGGCAGTAAAGAAGCGAATCTTCCAGGTGTGAGAAACTCTCTTCCTGGCCACTGGGTAAGTTTGGACCTAGCAGGAGAGATGGGCAGAGGCACATATCTTCTGAATGTAAATCACCCTGTGAACATGATGGTTACATTAAGAATCTGAGTGTCTCAGCAAAGATAACACCACTGTGAAAGACCTGCATGGGTTTCTCTCTCTCTCTCCTGCTCTTTCTCCATTATTTCTGTCTTTCTTTCTCCCTTTTGTTTTCCTCCTTTCTCTGTTTTGTTCACTCCATTCTCTCTTTAATAAATAATTTTGTCTTGATATATGACCTCGGTTGTGTCTTAATTTCCTTCCTGACTTCCAGACCAAGATAGTTGCTTTTTAAAGTTGCGAGGTCTTGAGCATGAGATTATTATTATAGCTAAGTTCTAGCAAGACAGTTGCAGCCCTTTGTATACAATGCTGTGGTCTTGGGAGTTTCTCTGGCAGAAGTAGCATACAGGAAATGTAGAGATCCCTAACATTAAAGAAGGAGGAAGAAAGACAGAAGGATGGGAATCTAACTGTTATATTTGAGTCTCCTGAAGAAGTAGATAGTTTTTTTCTGTATTCCCTCATGAATTTACAGCAACATGGTGTTATTTTTTTCCCTTTCATTTCCATTGTATCCTTCTGGCCCCGTCTTCTTCCTCTCTTTTCTTTGCCACAAGCATTCTGTGCCTGACCTTGGAAGTCAACTACTTTAAGGGGTATTTTCATGGGACTCCCTTTGTGATAATGCTGCCTCAAAAGTCATCTTGGTATAAGGTTATTCTTAGCTTTCAGTAGGCCTAAGAGCTATTGCCTTTGATCGTGCTGGGAAAGTCTAATGTCTGTTGTAATGGGCCCCAACATCATGAGTCAAATGACAAGTTGGGGGAAAAAGTGTGCCAGAAAGCAATTATTTTTTTTCTCCCACGTGGATGAATAGCAGCTGCCATGTCAAGGTCCTTTGTTTTTGCACTCAAGTCAGAAAACTTGCTCTCTTCTGAACGGCTTCTCTCCTTTGTACTCTATGAACTATTGTTGAGATGGTTCTCCAAACCCTTCCTACCTTACTTCCATAAACAGCTGGAGAAAGACTGGAATTACATTTAATGAAACACCTTGGTAACTGATTAATTAAAAATAGTTTATATAAATTATATCTTTTGCTTCCTTCTAATCAGGGAAAGTACTTAGTAAATTGCCAGGCTTGTTAATTGTAGAATCATAGAATCATAGAATTGTAAGGTTGGAAGGGACCTCAAAGATCATCTAGTTCTAGCCCCCTGCCATAGGCAGAGACACCTCCCACTAATACAGGTAAAGTACATCTATAATTCTTGAGAGAAAACCTAGTGCTCTCAGATTTTAATCCTATTTTCTAAGATTTAGTTGTATTCAAATAACTCAGACAATCCTTAGGAAGAAAACTGAATGTTGTGTTTCTTACAAGACCCAAACGTCCAATAAATCATTCGGGAGTGAGACAGTGAAAGCAATGCCAAACTGGGTTAATTTGGAGGTTGGCCTCCATAGCTAATTTGACAAAGGACATTGAAATTTAACTGGTTTTGTTGTTTGTTTGTTTTTTTTTCTATGCATGCCATTTTGTTTGGTGGCTGTAAGGGTTATTAGCATTGCTTGTTTCCTTCATGTTACAGTTTTCATAAAGTTAACTAGTAGAAGTGGTGCCAAGAAAGAAAAACACACCCCAAAACCACAACGGCTTTGTGATTTCAAGTAATAAAATGATGCAGTATTTAAAAGGCAACAATCTTGCCCTTACAAAATTGGTTAGTCCAAAACTAGACTAGTTGGTTAAAACTGTATGCAAAATATAAAGCAATAAAGAGAAAATCATATTTGCCCATTCTTCTACTGAGTGTGATAAACAGCAGCAAGTAACATTCTGGAAAATAATGTTCTGCTTCTTTTGTCTAAGTAACTTTTAAAAGCACCTTAACTTAAATGGCATACCATAGGAAAATCATTTCTAATTATTTTAAGTAATATTTAGATCAATTCATAGTAATCTTATTATCTTTCATATTTATGTCAGTATTAGATTACTTCCCTGTTTGTTTAAGCTCTTTTGCTTTTTAGAATCTCTGTTTCAAAGGCAAATTAAGCAGAGTTAAAATAATCAATGTCCTTTGTGGTTTCAGCATATGCAAATAACAACAACAGTTGAAAGGAATCTAGTGCCTTCTTATGCAGGATATTAAACTTTCACTGAAGAAAAACAGAACTCTCTAGTTAATTACACAGAATACAATCAACCAGGTTGGAAGAGACCTCCAAAATCATCCAGCCCAACCTAGCACCCAGCCCTTTCCAATCAACTAGACCATGGCACTAAGTGCCCCATTCAGACTTTGCTTCAACACCTCCAGGGATTGTGACTCCACCTCCTCCCTGGGCAGCCCATTCCAATGCCAATCACTCTCTCTGGCAATAACTTCCTCCTAACATCCAGCCTAGACCTCCCCTGGCACTTCACACAGTGTCCCCTCCTTCTGTTGCTGGTTGCCTGGGAGAAGAGACCAACCCCACCTGGCTACAACCTCCTTTCAGGTAGCTGTAGAGAGCAATGAGTTCTGCCCTGACCCTCCTCTTCTGCAGGCTGCACACCCCCAGCTCCCTCAGCCTCTCCTCACAGGGCTGTGCTCATTCATTATTGCTACCTGCATATAGTCAGTAACTTAGAGTGTATTAAAGAAAACTGTAGTGAAAGAGGTATGCTATGAGAAACAATAGCAGCTGGGCAAACTGAATCCCTCTACAGCATAGCTCAAAAAAGAGTGCCCATGTAAATGAAGAGGAGTAAGCAATGATCAGGTGCTGAAATGACTGTGCTTCATCTGGGAAGATCTGCATTCCCTTTCTTGCTCTGCCACAGATTTTCTGTATAACCTTTGGCAGTCTTCCTCATAGTTTCTGATTTCCGGCCTGGTGCTAAAGGAGGTGAGGTGTCTCCTCCCTTCTCTCCTTCACTTACAGCTGTAAGAAACTCACGACAAGGCTTCTCTCTGCACTTTGTGATGTGCTGGTACAGCACATAGCCTGGTGGGGCGCCTGTCTTGGCTGCAGCCACTCTCCAAGATGGTGCAGTGAGTAATGATACTAATCTGAGAGGCCGTCTGTACATGGAAGCACTCATTAGCTTCGCTGAGGTTTCCACCAGAGCCATAATTGCAGTGGTGAAGTGCTGACAATTTCTCAGCATGGGTCACCTTCCAATATATCTAACGGGAGTGAAAAATACCTCTACTAATTGGTAGTGTCTTATTCTTTGTCTCATCACTTTCTCCTCTTGTGCATTGTGCCTGACTGTCATGAAAGGAAAACAAACATTTCGCCAGGACTCTAGGAGCTACTTTGCCACAAAAGGAACAATGGTGTAAAAGGTGTAAAGGGGATAGAAGCCCTCAACAGCGCACTCTCTTCACCCTGTCTTCTTGTTACTCAGTGGAGAGAAGTACCCACAGTAGGCTGTGGTTTCTAACCATTAATACATATAGGATTTTTACTGGCAAAATAGAGCAATGAATGTCAGGAGAGGGATGAAATATATGTCCGGTCACTAGTAGTGGTCCTCAGGGGTCTGTGTTGGGACCACTTCTTTTTAACATCTTTATCAATGACCTTGACCTAGGCATCGTGTCAGCAGTAACTTTGCAGGTGACACCAAGTTAGGTGGCAGTGTTGATTTGTATGAGGGTAGAAAGGCTCTTCAGAGGGACTTGGATAGGCTAGGCCAGTGAGCCAACATTAATGAGATGAGTTTCAACACGGCCAAATGCCAGCTCCTGCACTTGGCTCACAACAACCCCAAGCAATGCTACAGTCTTGGGGCAGTGTTGCTGGAAAACTACTGGCAGAAAGGGATCTGGGGGCTGTAATAGACAGGAGCTGAATGTGAGCCAGCAGTGTGCTCAGGTGGGCAAGAAGGCCAATGGCATCCTGGCTTGGGTTAAAAATGCAGTGTCCAGCAGCAGCAAGGAGGTGATTGTGCCCTTGGACTCAGCTTTGGTGAGGCCACACCTCGAGTGTCGTGTTCAGTTTTGGGCACTGCAATACAAGAGACATGTGGAAGTGCTGGAGAGGGTCTAGAGGAGGACAACAAAGCTGGGAAGAATAAATCTTATGAGAAGTGACTGAGGGAGCTGGGGATGGTTACTTTGAAAAACAGGAGGCTGAGGGGAGACCTCATCGCTATCTACAACTACCTGAAGGGACATTGTGGGGAGGCTGGAGCTGGGCTCTTCTCACAGATAGTTGGAGACAGAACAAGGGGGAATGGCCTCAAGCTGAGGCTAGGGAGATTTAGATTGGATATTAGGAAAAAGATTTTCACTGAGAGAGTGGTCAGAAACTGGAATGAGCTGCCCAGGGAAGTGGTTGAGTCATTCACCCTGGATGTGTTTAAGGATTGTTTGGATGTGATGCTTAGGTCTATGGTTTAAGGTGAATCTTGTAGAGTAGGGTTCTAGGTTGGACTTGGTGATCCTGAAGGGCTTTGCCAACCTGAATGCTAGTGGGAGGTGTCCCTGCCTATGGCAGGGGGTTGGAACGAGATGATCTCTGAGGTCCCTTCCAACCTTACCATTCTATGATTCTATGATTCTGTACTTAACCCTGATATACATGTTCTAGGGAAAATAAAAGGGGAAGGGAAAATATATACATACAGGAATCAAAAAGGAAACTGTTCTAATAAATACTATTCAACTGTAGACTTCAAGGCATAACAAAAGGCAATTATGAAGCAAGGAACAAAGAAAATATTCTGTGATCTGATTGTTTTTACTGACAGAAATAATTGCTCTTAAAAGAGGTGCAATGTTAGCAAGCCCAAATACTCACCAAAAAAGTCCAAGGAAGTAATTTACCACTTTTTAAATTAGCTTGTGAGATTCCCTGTTTGCATTGCATTTTGTCCTAAAGAATACTGTATTCTTTATATATGTGTATAAAATGTGTATTTGTATACACATGTGTATAAAAATATAAAAAGCCATCAAATCCCAATTTTATTAAGAATATTATATCTGGTATTGCACTAACTAGGGTAAAACTGGGAGTGTTAGTTGTATTCACAGGATCACAGGATGTCAGGGGTTGGAAGGGACCCAAAGAGATCATCAGGTCCAAACTCCTACCAGAGCAGGAGCAGACAATCTAGCTCAGGGCACACAGGAGCACATCCAGACAGGCCTTGAAAGTCCCCAGAGAAGGAGACTCCACCGCCTCTCTGGGTTTAGGAAATAAAATGCCAAAAGAGTGAGCTGTTCTATTGTGATAGAACTTGGGAATTCCATGTGTTTTTTTGATGCTATTCCATGTTCTATTATCACCTTAACTAAGAGCCCAAAAGTTTTGATCATATTAATGATTTGGTGCAACTCCTGAAGTGTGTTCCCTACTTGTATCCCCATTCATGAGCTTTAACTCACTCTGGGACATACAACCTGAATGAAATAAAAATTGAAGTTACACCCTTAGAATGCACCCTTAGAATGCAGCTATATCGTGATACAGTTTCAACAGAGCGTTCTGTCCATGGGACTGCACTGGAGCTAGCCCAGATCAAAACAAACTAGAAATATATAGAATGAGGATGTTGGTCCTCAGCACCAACTGCTGTGGTCTGGATCACAGGCTCACAGGATGGCAGGGGTTGGAAGGGACCCAAAGAGATCATCCAGGCCAACTCTCCTGCCAGTGCAGGACCTACAATCTAGCTCAGGTCACACAGGAACACATCCAGACAGGCCTGGAAAGGCTCCAGAGAAGGAGACTCCACAACCTCTCTGGGCAGCCTGTGCCAGGGCTCTGGGACCCTTCCAGGCAAGAAGTTACCCCTTGTGTTGAGCTGGAACCTGCTGTGCTGCAGCTTCCATCCATTGCTCCTTGTCCCCAGGCAGCAAGTGAGCAGAGCCTGTCCCTCCCTTTCTGACCCCCAGCCCTCACAGATTTAGAAACATTTATTAGATCCCTCTGAGTCTTCTGCAGACTAAGCAGCCCCAGGTCCCTCAGCCTCTCCTCACCAGGCAGTGCTCAGTCCCCTCATCATCCTTGTAGCCCTCCACTGGACTTTCTCCAGCAGATCCCTGTCCCTGTTCAACTGGGGAGATCCACTGCTATGGGCCTGTCTCACTCGTTAATGTGACTGGCAGTAATGCTTTCAAACCTCCAGGCTTAGTGGAAGGAACCCACAAAATACAGACCAGATATTGAGAGTGAAGCAGATGTTCTGAGCTAACATTTTCAGAAGAACTCCCAATCTGTTTGCATCCAGAACAATGCCAGCACAAAAAAAGACTCAGCCATGTAGCAGAGCTCCTACAGGACCACAGCAATGATTTGCAGTAACTTTACTACAAAGTTGTACACTTTTCAAAAGATTAATTTTCCTTGTTTGATTCTTTCTCTTGGAAATGTTACACAAACTGCATAAAACTGTGTATAAATAGTATAAATATCAAGTATAAAATTGCTTAACCACCTAAACCACAGGTTATTTATGCAGAGCATAGCTAAAGTTATTGGGGTGTGGGTGGAGGGGAATCAAGTATTGACAACATTTGAAATAAAAATGCCTCATGTTACCAGGAAAGCTAATTGCTATTTCTGATGATTTTCCTGTCCTTCAAATGGCTTAATCCACAGAAATTACCAGAAACCATGCACAGTGCTAGCAAACATAGGAGATGACATGAAGTCAAGCTTCCTCTTAAAAAAAGTCCATGCTTAGTGTTTCCTTTCAAAAAGAAGCAGTAGTGCTGAACATACTATTTCACCTCTAAAGTTACTGGATCATGTCACAGTGAGAGCAATCAATATTGGTTAATAGGCCAGATCTGTGTTATTAGTATTCTTTACAACCTTGACATACTTCATTTTATGCACAGATTGCCTATGAAAACTTGGGCTTATATCTTGTCTAGACAATACCTTACATGACCATTCAAATTAATAATGTGCCAGAATTATCCTATGCTTAATGCAGCTGTGCTCTGTATTGACTCTGGAAATTAAATTTACTTCACGGTGCCTATTGACAGCTGGGTCTCAGGCATATTTAATGGATTTGAATGGAGTTTGGGCTATGGCTTGTGCCTCCAAGCAATATGTTGATAGCTAATAATTTTCATTAAAAGTGAGAGTGTTTATCTATAAATGCTGTGTTTCTCAGTAGATGGAGTCAGCAGAAAAGAAGAAGTTTAAGATCACCTTTCAGTTCACTTAAGGCGCCCAGAAGGAATCAAAAGGAAAGGGGAAAAAAAAAAACCCAAACCAGTTTGCTGTCTTTAAATGCAATTTACTGGCTTATTAACAATGTATTTGCAAATATGTGGTAAGGGAAACCTATTCTAGTTGGGAAAGATAGCTTTAGTTCCAAGAAGGCAGAGACAATACCTCAAGTTGCATCTGAACGTAATGAAAAACCTCATACATAATATATTCATTGACATCCTTGGAAATTGAACTTCTTTATTTATTGACAGCCTACATGCAGCATAGGTAGTGCAAGTTTCCTTCTCTGCTGAGCTAACATGCTTTTTAGCTGGACAGAAGAAAATACCTTTTCTGGAGAGAAGAGAATTTATTGACCATCCCCAGTTGTTCTTTGAATTATCTATGAAATGTCTACAAAAAAGCTTTTAATCCAGTAACAATTTTTCTGGCCAATTTTCTACTACAGAATATATCCTCGAGAATCATAGAATGGTAAGGTTGGAAGGGACCTCAAAGCTCTGCCAGTTCCAACCTCCTGCCATAGGCAGGGACACCTCCAACTAGAACAGGTCACTCAAGGCCTCCTCCAACCTGGGCTTGAACCCCTTCAGGGAGGGAGCAGCCACAACCTCCCTGGGCAACCTGTGGCAGTGTCTCACCACCCTCACTGCCAACAACTTCCTCCTCACATCCAGTCTAAATTTCCCCTCTGCCAGTTTAAACCCATTGCCCCTTGTCCTGGCATTACAAGACCCTATCAATAGTCCCTCCCCAGCCTTCCTGGAGCCCCCTTCAGATCCTGCAAGGCTACTCTAAGGTCTCCTGGAAGCCTTCTCTTCTCCAGAAGAAACACCTAACAGAAACAAAATGTACACACTGCTAATGTGAGACAAACTTCTGCCACTAATTTTACACTTCCTTACACATCTAAATACTTGGAAGGCTAAAATTTGCCTCATCCCCTTCACTGAGAATTTATTTCAACTTGTCCCTGGTAGAAATACAGCACAAATGGCAGTAGTTGCTTGAGACAAGTCATAAAGGATGCAAGATGTTTTTTATCCTGATCTCAAATTCTTTTTAACTCTGAAATTATTGCTTTAAACAACAACAAGAGGTTTGTGAAAGATGCTTTCTAACTTTAAAATGATAATAAACTTTCTTGGACAATGTAACTATGTAAAAAGATTGAAGATGGGAAACTGGAAAATGAGAAGGTAGACCTCCATAATACCAGGCTGCAGGTCTGCAGTACATTTTGCACAAGACTTTTTCCATATCTTAGGCAAAAACAGGCAGCTTAGGAAGGACTGCACTAGGCTTTAGCAGAAATGAAAGCAGCTCTGAGATTCTGAGATTCCCATGTTGGATGTTCCATCAGGTTTTGCGAAGTCCTTTGACAGATACTCTGGCAATTTACCTTACATGCAGCATGTGACGGTTTGGGAGTTCCCTGCCCCCC
>VWYK01079300.1:5409-18011 GCA_013399775.1 Semnornis frantzii | reverse complement strand
AGAGACACTGACTTATCTTTGTTGTGAGTACTTTTTCTTAAACATCTCAGCAAACCTATGAGTGAAGTAGACATCACCATTGTTTTCCTTTCACAGCCTATAATACAATTTTCTCTATTAAAAATATTCCAATTAGCCTCAAACCACCACAAGGTATTGCAGCAGACTGGGAAGAGTTAATCTTTATTAAGCAAAAGCATACAGGACCCGCACAGGCTCTGCAGTTGCTCTGTATTCTCATGCTTACCATTTCCTTTATTGATTTGCCTGTCTAAATGAGTACTTCTAAACTCTGTGGGTGTTTTCCAATTAGATAAAAGGCAATTCATGTCACTCTGCTGCAGCTCTAACAGCCATAACCCAGAGAGTGCATTGAGGACTTCTCAGCAGAACAAGCCAGTTTAATCAAGGCGGCCCCCTTCGGCGCTGCCTCATCTGCAGGGTATCTCTCTCTTCGCACGTGGCGCTTCCTTTATTGGAGCTTTGGAGGAATGGGCTGCAGCTTCCCTAACCGCTGCGGCTGCGCTCCCTGGGACAGCGATATGGTTAGTGGAGAAGATGCATGATCTTCCCTCTCTCAGGCTGTCCGGAGGAAGTGCTGCTTCTCCAGTGAGAGCCCTGGCACAGCACATGCAGGGCTTGGTGCCTTGCTCCAGTGAGAGCTGCCTGTGGCATTGCCCATTCCAAATGGGAACAAAAACATCTTAGAAGATTGTCAGTGTTGCTTATGCGAATGGTGCTGCTGCAGTGACAGCTGAATCTGATCAATCTCCTAACGATCAGAGCAGAGCAGGCACTTGCTGAGCATTATGCTTTTGCTGGAGAATCATGCACCTTGTTTTCTGTGGGAGAAGCATGTTTTCTTGCATGCCCACAGTGCTCTTACTTTCCCCTTCCCAACACAGAGTGCAGCTGATGGACTGTCCCAGGGCATGACTGAGGAAACTACAAAAGGAACTGAGAGTCTCAATCTGAAATTCTGTTTAGCTTAACCTTTTACACCCTGTTCTGCTTTTAACTCTTCAAATTTCTCCTTGTTGCTGCCTTTCACACTTCTGCTGCATTCTCATAGCAGACCACCCAGATGGAAAGACTTTGGATACAAACTTCCCTTTTCACCTTCAACAGAGTCCCTGTCCTTGTTGCTTTACCATCCAGCACCATGTCCCCACCACTTTTGATTGCTCTGGTGACACATTCCATGTGATTTCCATCGTAGTCTTACATCTCTGGGACTTCTTGTCACCTTATATGTAGGTAGGACTGCTGTAATCCAACTGGGGTGGTTAAAGTGAGCAACCAGATGTTCCTGATACATCACCTAGAGCTCTGAGAGAGATGGAGAAAGCATTCTTGGCCCCATGTATCATCAGTTAATGAGAGAGATGTGGCTGGGTACACACAACTTAATTGGCATTGCTTTTTACCCATTCTCCTGTTGGAAGATCCCATGGCTATTCATACCAATGCAGAATCCTTGGGTAATTCTGAGCTAAAGGAAGGAGAATGAGTTTCTCTTTGTGTACTCCATGGTCTCATTTATTCTTTCATATATGATGATGTGTATTCATAGAATCTGAGAAAGCATATTCATAGTGCCTGGCACCACAGAAAGGGCTTTTAGCTTAAACTGTAGAGGACCCAAGCAGCAAAGTGTAAACTTGGATGACATTTGTCTAGCTGCTGGGCAGAACTGAAATATCTTTACCTGGGTCAGGTGTCACCCAGAACCTCTTCAGTATAAGATGATCTTTCTCAAAGGGCAGGTCTAAATGCTCCTTGAGACACCAAACTGTGTTTGGCTCCTGTGGAGCATCAGGTGGTTGAGAAATACTCTTCAATTGCAATTCCTAGATTGTAGTCAGTGTCAAAGAGAAACATTTTATTTACCATCAATGTGTTTTGTTGTTATCAAAGCTAATGCTGTATTTTGCTTTTCACTAAGAGGAGAGAAAGGGGGGTCCTGATATTCTGCTTCTTATACAGTCTAATGTGTGATACATAGGAGGACATAGTGATTTTTTGTTGTTTTGTTTGCTTGCTTTTGAGAAAGTGCAAGAGAGAGAGTGAATGGTGTGCAGTTATGATTCTCCATTTTTTTAGGTTAGAGTCTGTTATTAGTACTCCTCCATTGCATGTGCAGAACAGCCAGAGGAAGTATGCTGTGTTTCCAGATATTCTGGGTGTCATTTTGAGAAGGGTCTTCTCACTTTTCTGGGACTTGAAGCAAGATAACTGGTCCTTCTAGCTTTGGAAGCTGCTAATGATCTTGTTGCACCAGCAAGAAGCAAAAGAAGTATCTCAGTTGTTGCTGTGAAGGGTGTTGAGATAGGCCTGTGAGAGATGACTTGGAGATCAGATGGTACCTTCTGGTTTGGGGTAGTGTGCACAAAACCAGGAAGCTTGCTACTGCCCTATGTAGCTCCCCAAACCCAGTTGCTGGGCTCTGTTGTATTCACAAGATGTACCTGCATCACCTTTATGGTGTAAAGAAGTGTCCCCACAAAAGGTCACACAGCTTCTTTGCATAGCATTTCTCTTAGTTCAGTGTCAGCAGAACGTGCTCCCAGCAGCAATTCTCCGGCTGCCATGTGTGGCAGCCAGGTCAAATGCTGCTGCAGCCCTGAGATCTCCTCTGCAACCCCTTTCTGTTACTGGTCTCACTACTACTGCCCTTAGTCCCAAGGCTAATCCTTCCCTTGTCTACAGTGCCCCTTAGGTGTTCTGTGTCCTGGCCACAGCTCTCAGTCTCCAGAGCTGCTACAGATTTTTGGAGAAAATGGTGTTGTCATCTGGCTGGTGAGCTATGTTCACTGGGAGGGTTAAAGTACACTGCCACCGACAAAATACACAAAGATTTGTCCCTTTCCCCCCCACCCCCCACTCCCGGCAATAAGCCCCTGGCCTGCCTGGAGCTTTGCATCGCCAGTGCGTTAATGCCATCTGGCTGCTGTAAAGCAGAATGGGAGATGGCTCTGCTCCACTTGTCCTTTTGGGATGTTACTGACCGTGGTAATTCATGCCTGTCCTCTGTAGCCTGCCCATTTTTCCACTAAACACGGAAGAATTCAATTCTATTGGAGGCTTAGAGCTTCTTCTTTCAGATTCAGGTGAAGTAAACCATTGAGTTTGTAAGATGAGCGAGGACTTGCAGATTTACACATCTGCTGAACAGACAACATGAATGTAAAAGCATCCTATTATAAGGAGGTGGGGTTAAAACTGAAGAGTAAAATGCTGGAAATGTACAATTTATAGAATCATAAATTTATCTGAGCTGGAAGGGACCTCAAAGATCATCCAGCTCCAACCCTCTGTCATGGGCAGGGATACCTCATACTAGATCAGGTTGCTCAAAGCCGCATCCAGCTTGGCCTTAAAAACATTCAAGGCTGGGGCTTCCACCACCTCCCTGGGCAAGCTGTTCTAGTGTCTCACCACCCTTATGGTGAGGAACTTCTTCCTAATGTCCAATCTGGATCTACCTGCTTATAGTTTTGCTCTATTCCCCCTAGTCCTATCACTACTTGACATCCTAAAAAGTCCCTCCACAGCTTTCCTGCAGGGCCACTTCAGATACTGGAAGGCCACAATAAGGTCTCCTTGGAGCCTTCTCTTCTCCAGACTGAACAACCCCAACTCTCTCTTTGTTCTCATAAGAGAGGTGTTCCAGCACTCTGATCATCCTCATGGCCCTTCTCTGGACATGTTCTGGCATGTCCATATGCTTCTTGTAGTAAGGGCTCCAGAAATGGATGCGGTATTCCAGCTGGAGCCTCACCAGAGTGAAGTGGAGGGGGAGAATCACCTCCCTTGACCTGCTGGCCATGCTTCTCCTGATGCAGCCCAGGTTCTGGTTGGCTTTCTGGGCTACCAGGCGCACTGGTGGCCTGTCTTAAACATCATCATATAAAATTATACTTTTCTATAGAAATCACTACAAAAACATATCAGTGGGGGAAAATAAGGAAAAAAAGAACTCCAAATAATTGTGCTAAATGGCATTTCTCAACTCGTGTTGGAGCAGGAAAAGAGAAGCAGAAACTCAGCCACCAAAAGATAAAATGAGTAATGTGCTACTCGTTTCTCCTATTGAAAGACTGACTGAGAAAAATGTGAAAAAGGGTATGTTAAGAGTAAAAAAGTAATAGATGAGTGGAAAATACTTTGGCAGTTCACATTTATTTCTTTCCAAAAAAATAAAGGCGGTTAATTTTTTATTTATTTATTTTTTTAAATCAAAATGTGTGTTGGAATGCTTCTAGCTGTAAATTTTACAAGTGTACTGGAGGACTTCATTAATTGTAAGGATTCTTTAACCTTGCTTTACATCATCCAAGAGATGTATCTTTACTCAGGAATGTGTAATCACTGAACACTGTATCAGAGGGCAAGATGAATAGAATTAAGGTTGCCATGGGTACTTTTTGCTTTTGAATTTCTTCACTTTTGAGTATCAAATCTAAACATAAAAACCTCAGTAATTCTTGGCTTTTGTAAGTTCAGCACTGAATACACACATAAATTAATGTCTTAGTCATGGCTGTAAGCATAGCTATTACCATCTAATGTATAATTCCCCATACTCAGACAGGCTTTGTTTTTCCCTGTGTTCTCTAAGTTTTTAATTGTCTAGTGTTTTGCAGCACGACATAAAGACCAGGTGTTCAGAAACCAGGTAGAAATTTGAAAATAAATAAAAAAAAAGAGAGGAAAAAGCTTATCTTCTGACTGAGAAATTTCCTCCAGTGTTTGGAAGAAGAGAAGGAAGATAAATGAAGACTGGCATTGAGCTAGGTGGTTTTTTAATGGATACTAGTGCAGGCTATAAAAAAAAAAAAAATTCAGAAGTAGTCTGTGAATAAAGATGTGGAAATGGCATTGATCTGGGGAATATCAAATTGCAGAGCATGTCTTCTCCTTTATGCAAACCCATGAAAGCCGTCTGTTGCTGTGAGGAGGTTAACGGATTCTAGACTGATAGTTTCATCAAAAAGGTGCATGGCATTTGTTTGATGTTCGCACTGGCATCTGGAGAGGAGCAGCAGATGATGTGGTAGGTGCTGCATTGAAATACAGAAAGCTGAAACCCTCCCAGGAGGCCCGAACTTGCCTTTTCTATCGCTTGCTGCAGGGACCTCGGTCTTACAGGCTGAGGCTTTGAAGCTTTGCCTTCTGCGCCCCTTCAGGCTCAAAACACGGGGGCGATGCTCTTGTTTCCTGGTGAACAGGCACGAAGCTGAGACCCAGAATGTGCTGACCCCTGATCGCAAAGCTCTTTAATGAACGTTTCTGCTACAACCTCTACAGACAGAGCTAGGCAATTACCGAAGTGGCTGCGCTGGTCAAGAGGAGCGGCATAGCTCCTGGATGAGTCAGCTTTGGGGAGAGCTTTCCAACCTGTTTTGTGCCATGCCTTAGCAACACTCTGGTAGCCAGGTGCAAGTGAGAGAGGTAGAGAGCTGTAGCAGTGGCTGCTGCATGGTGCAATCCTGGTCCCACTGATAGGGTTTCTCTCTTGGCTAAGAGGACCCCCGGAAAGGAGGCTATGCCTGTTACTGTCCTTTCCACCCTGTCAGTTTGTTAGTTGGGTTATAGGCACCTAAAATCCCTGAAAGATCTTGTCCATCTGCTCGGCTGGTGTGTGATTGCTCCCCACAGTGTGCTTTCAAGTGTTTTGTGCCCCTTTACTGGTTTAAGAGGTGGGGCTTTTCTGTCTTGGGAGACATAGTTCAAAACATAATAGACTGCCTTGTTGACAGGTAGTTACTGATATGCAGCCTACACTTTCATCGGCTTAATTACTGCTGCCATTTTTCAATTACCTGCTAATTATCATTGCCGTGTTAATTTCTAAAAACAAACTGCTCAGCCAAAAAAGCTCAGGGAACCCAGGTAACCCTCACTCCTGCACTGCTGGAGGTCCAAGGAGAAATTTGGCAGGGATTATCTGCAATTGCCACACAGTGCCACAATCAGCTCATTTTTTAGCCTGTAACTTCTGTTTTGTTGGGGAAAATGGGTGCAGCAGGGAGAGTTTCTGTGCAACTGAGCAGAGAAATGATGGTTATGTTGGAGCACTGCTGGCAAGACTAAGTGCCTTCTGGTTACTGAAGATACATTGATATGCTCTTCTGGCTCTCCTTGTCTTGTGAGATGTTCTGGGGGATATCTTTGCTAATGGTAATGGCCACATGTTATAAGATGTGCCTTGAGATAGAATTTATATACTCTTAACCATATTACAAATGTGACACCGCTGGTATGAGTTGGTGAGAGCTGTTGATAGAGTTTAGTTCATTATTTCATGCTTCTTCTGTCAAACATAGCAAATATTTCCATTTTTCACTCAGGTAGCTTTCTCTATTTTTTTTTTTTTTTCTCTCCTGTGTCTCTCAGAAAGGAAACTGAGCAATAGAATTATTTCAGTTTGTTGATGTTTGTGTGTCTCCACTCTTCACCAAAAGCACTGACATTTAAAAATCCACATCTTTCTGGGGAACTGTTCACATTACCCAAACTGGCTGATATTCTACAGGGCCTTTAAAACCGAAGTCCACTGGTGTATTTAAAACTGGAAGAACATTTAATAGTTGGAAAGGAACCTGTACACAGAACTGTATTTTTGAAGTTCAGTTTCTGGAAGGGTTTGCAGTTTCTAGCCAGGTGAAAACCATAATGAGTAATTTTAAGCAGAGAAGCCAGAGATCTCATAAGGATCAGCAGCAGTGCCCAAATTGAGGTCTAGTGGCAGTAACTCTAAAATTCTCCTCCTGGTTTTCTCCCTGATGTACATTTTAGTCTGGGGCAAGTCATTCATTCTGTCTCCAGCTTCAGTTTTCCCGAAGGTGATGATAGCTGCAGTGATGAAGAGGAAGATTATGATACCAATGCAAATGGTAGGTTGGTGATAGGGTGTTTTTTGTGTTGGGGTTTTTGTTTGGAGGGGTATGTTTGTTCATATTCTTGTCTCAGATTTGGGATGGATATAAAATAGGCTTATCTTTTAGCATTTTTTTGGTGACAGCTCATTCGTGTAAGAGGTTATATTAGTAGTGAGACCTCCACAGGGCTGATGTGTTTGTTTCGGTTTTATGGTGCTTTTGCTTCTTTTTCCAGCATGCAACAGGTCAACAGAGGATGAATTCTGGAGAAGAAGAAAATAGGGAAGAGAGAGGGTTGTTGAGTGTGTCAGTGGAAGATACTCTCAAATAACAATCACAGTGCTCGGCTCTGCTGTTTCCTGGGTTCCAGGGACTGCCGATGTAGTAGTGGAGTTCCTTCCTGGACAGGGAAGTCAAACCACTCAACCTTCACCAATGTGGGAGCAAACCACATTTGTAGCAGTGGGACCCTACAAGAGGCTTCAATAGAAACTTGCGAATGATGCAGTTGGAGAAGGCTGTGATGACTCAGGAAAAATATCCAACAAACCCCAACAAAACCTAGGAGACAAAAAGTCTATATACAGAAAGTGAGAGGAGCTTTGGTATGCTGTAGAACATACCTAAGGCTCTGCTATCCTGGAGGACTCCAAAAGTCATCTGCAAATAGTGTAATAAGATTTGTAAAACACTGAACCTAAAAAGATAAACCTGGTGTCAGCAGCAGTACTTCAAGTTTTCTGATAATGGATCACTCCACACCAGTCCTGCTGGTGACAGATAGGGTACACCTGTCTCAAAGCTGGAAAGGAATCTTTTCACAGGAGTTACGGAGGAGAAGATGGCCTAGGTTGTGGCAGGAGGTGTTTAGATTGGACATTAGGAAAATTTCTTCACTGAAAGTGTTGTAAAGCACTGGAACACGCATTCTAGGGAAGTGGTGGAGTTGCCATCCCTTGAGATACTTAAAAGCTCTGTAGAAGTTGTGCTTTGGGACATGGTTTAGTGATAGACTCAGCAGTGTTAACAGTTGGACTCTGTGATCTTAAGGGTCTTTTTCAATCTAAATGATCTTATGGTTCTGTGATCTTACTGTTAGTTTAGTATTTCCTTTGGGTGTATCTTGTCTCCTGTGAGTAACTAACTACAGCCTAGCTTCAGGTCTCTGAATCTGAGACAAAGTTATAACTTTGGCATCAAATGAAGGTTGCTTCCATCACAACAGGCTCTCTATTTGTTGGGATATATACACTAAATCAAGTAAGCCCTGTTACCCACAAATTATTTAGAGGATTATTCCATGGAGTTAAAATATAGTTCCCTGATAAAGCTAGATCTGAAATGTCAATTTGAAGAGATTTCTGCATGAAATTTTACTACTAGTCTGGGAGATACATTTTGATATTCGTTGTGCATGAGCCCCTCCAGAGCTTTACTTTATTAACACCCCCCTGTACTTTTAAATATTTTAATCAAAAGGATCAAATGATCAACGTTGTCAAGCAAGCACATGAAACAAAGGTATTGCTTGTGCCACTGCACCATTCAGTACAAATGTGTTCTTCATGTATGTTAGATAAATCATCAGTTTCACCACATTACAAAAGAATGGAGCCATAGTTGGATATCAAAAGAGCCTTGCGTGAAAACTCTGCCACACAGCACAAGAATAAGTAATTGCAGTACTCTGAAAATGCCAAGTGCCATGTAAATCCCAGGCATTCATCACACCATTTAGAGTCTGATGGCTAATAACTGATTTGATTTTGCTGTCAATGAATCATCATCAAAGGAAATTTTGTTTCACTGAATATTTTCGCTGTCTTCCATATGCGTTTTATTGGAGTGTGAGCACACACAAAGGAGAAACAGTTATTAAAATCAGACTGCCAGTATTGGTGCAGACACTGTCAGCACTTTCCCTTGAGAAATTCTAGATAATCTTGGACAGAATTGCATGGCTGAAACCTGTTTGATGATGCTGAGACGTTTAACAACTTCTTGTTACTGAGAGCAAAGTAAGCAATAAGATCTATGTTGGCTTTATCAGAAGACAGTAAAACTCAGATTTCCTTGAATTACGTTAGTAGTATTTGAAGAGCTTACAAATAACATTATTCTGAGGAATATCTTCTCTTTATTTTCATAATATGGGAATCTATTGTGCTTTAAACAGCTGCCTTTCCTTTGTGTTAAAGATGGATTCTGGCTGATATCAGTAACCAAATAGAGAATATGTACTTAAGTGTTTATCAGTGATCTGTGTGCTGTGCTGTCTTGACATGAGTGGGACTGTGGTTCTGTCTGTCTCTCAGTGCACCCTTATGGGTGAGGTATATCAAGAATTTTGACACCCTTCTGACCATTTCTGTCTTACAAAAGAGATTTTTAATGCCTCGTCACACTCAAAAGAATTTCTATTGCACAGAGGCCTGGCTGGATTTCTGTGTCTTTTTGAAGATATTTCAGTGTTACCATGACTTGCCTTCCACCCCTCAACCTGGCTGTCACCTTGTCCCACTAGTTTACAAGCAGTGACGTGATGGATCTGTTTCTTACGTACTCCCTGTAATAAGTTTGTGGCTGTCCCTGTAAAGGGGTTCAGGTAATAAGTGAGTCTTTCCCCTTGGAGCTCAGGGGAGGAAGCCAATATGCTCAACTCAGAAAACAAGGACTACCCAATTTTTTTTTTCCCTCAAAACAAACAAAACCAACCAAAACCCCTCAAACCCAACAAAAAACAACCACCTCAAAAATCCCCAAATCTTTTTATTATAGTAACAGAATATCTTTTGTTCTCTGAAACTGACCCATAAAGTACTAACAGCACTGTTCTGCACATAGAATCGTAGAATGGTTTACCTGAAATGGAAAAGTTGTTTTTAAAAAGAGTTGGAAGAGCTCTGTGTGACTGAGTGGATCTGCCGCTAGTATTCTCTTGGCTGTGAGTCTGAGCTGGATGTGGTACAATATTAGTGGCATGACTGCAGTACTGGAGCTGTNTCAAACCATTGTCCCTTGTCCTATCCTTGCAGGACTTTGTAAACAGTCACTCTCCAACCTTCTTGTAGGTCCCCTTCAGGTGCTTGGAAGGTCCTTATTTGGTCCTCCCCAGTGCCTTCTCTTCTGCCAGCTGTACAACCCAAACTCTCTCAGCCTGTTCTTACAGCAGAGGAGTTCCAGCCCCCTGACCATTTTCATGGCCCTCTTCTATACCTGCTCCATCAAGGACCATGTCCTTTTGTGTTGAGGGCACCAGAACTGAACACAGTACTCCAGGTGAGGTCTTGCCAGGGCAGAATAAAGTGGCATGAGGGTCTCTCGTCTGGCCTGTTGCTCAGATCCTCTTCCTACAAGGACCTTATTGTATGGTCTATTTTTCCTTGGAGGTGCCTTTGCCTGGCTGACTTTTCTGAGGTGAGAGTGTTGTGGATGTAGTTCAGAGTTCCTCTGAAGCAGCAGCTGTCTGCTCCAAGTACTTATTCCACCATACTAAGATTAATCTTCCTCATTTGCAATGTGCTTTTGGGGTGGTTTTTTTTGAGTTTTTTTTCTACTACTCCTTGTCTTGATTAAGAAAAGTTGCTGGTGGTTATAATAATCTTGCTGCTTATTTTAATTTATGAACTGATGTAAGCTGATCCAATATATGGTTTAAAAAAAATCCTAATAGAGCCATTATCCTCAAGACTATTATAAACTGAATGATTTCTTCAGTTAATAAATCACATTTTAAAAATTCAATTTATGAGTTTAAATATTCCACTTTCATTTTTAACATTTACTATTTGGAACACTTGGGGAAATTTTGAATTTTCCAGGATTGTCTCATAATTAAGCTGACTCTGCACACTGTCTAGCATAAAGGACACTAATGAGGAGGACATTGCAGGAATTATTTCAGCTTACTGCCCTTTAAAGCAGACACCTGGAACTCAGTGTGGTAAAAGACAAAATAAAAGCAGCAGCAAGGTCCAGCAGGCAAAACTGTTGTGTTGATTGATGTGATTGTGGTTCTACCTCAGGAATAAAGTTGGTTGAGACTGGTGGAATCTGAATTTCCTTCCAGGCTGAAGCCCTTTTTCTGAAAGTCAGTTCTGGTCAGGTTAAGGGCACAGTGCATGCAACCATTTTAGCTGAAATTTAAGGTAGTAAACCCAATAAGTTTCCATTAGTTTCATGACAGTCAGTGGCTGTGATGCCCTCATGCATGCCTTATGATAGTAAAAACTTTGGATGAGAGATGTGGAAAGCCTTTGCTCAAAGCTTTCTGGAAAACAGGCTTCAAAATTTTGCCTGCTAATGGCACTGTTTGCTTTGTGTTTTAGATGCACCAGGTTTGTGATGGCAGGATTGGAGTTACTCCAATCATTTAGGTTATGTGAGAAAATTGTCCATACCAATGCATGAATAGGTTTGTGGTCTAACCTGAGGTGAGTCTGAGGCTCTTCACTGCTCTGCTCAACCTGAAACTTGGGCAATTCATAGGGCTTTGACACCACTGCCAAACCTTCTGATTTATGGGAACATAAAATGTTAAAACATTCTTTTTTCTCTTTGTAATTGGCCATCCTGGGTCTCCTGTGGGGAAGGTCTCTTTCAAATTGCAGTAAAATAAAGTTAAATGTCAAAGTTATATTGAGGATGGCAGGGATTTTTCTTTTTTATCTTTAATTAGCCATAACATTGTTTTTACAATCAAAGATCACTCATTTCCTTTCCTACCTTCTATAGATAATATTCAGAGGATGCCAGTATCAACCTTCAATTTTCATTCCTGAGTTTATATTGCAGAGAGTTTAATCTCACAGAAACTTTCTAAGACCAGGGAAATTAAAGTCATTGAAGCTCTTACAGCCACTGCACTGAAGTATTTTAATCTCTTTGTTACTGTACAGACTCCTGCCTACAAATATTGCCACTGACAAAGGTTGGTTCTGTGTAATATAAATGGCTGCTTTTGATAGATGGGACTTATCTTTGCAGACATCAAGCAGCTGAGTATTTTAGATCTCATGTGCTTACAGGTTCCACTTTGCGTTAGGCTCATACAAGCAGGAGTCAAAGTCCACTGAAGGAGATAAGTTTTTTCCTTCTTGCCACGCTGGAAGGAACATGTAGGTAGAGATGCCTGAAAGACTTTGAGAGTGTTTTTTTGTCAAAACATGGCCTTATGGTTTCTGTGATAAACAGCAAGACAGCAAGTAAAAGACCCTGTTCTCTCTGACTGTGGGGAGTATGCTGAGAGAGTGAGCATCCAGCCTTGGCTCCTGCAGTGGCTTAAAACTAATCTTCTGTCTCTTGCCCCATGCTGTAGAAAAAATGCCTAAGGCATATAGGGTCTCTTCTGCCTTCTTTTCTTGTCAGTGAGTACAAGAAAGATTGTTTCTTTCAATAATATACAGAGACAACAAATGAAATGACTGTTTTTTGCCAGACCTTGTAAAGGGTTAACCCTCCTGGGGGAGGGAGTGGTCTGAACTTGACCCCAGGTCCTCCTGAATCCTCCCAGAGGATGGATCTGAGGCTGACCCCAAGTGTAGTGGTTAGCCCACTCCCATTTCCTCTCTGGACCCTCTATATAAACAGAGGAATTCTCTGTTCCTCTCTCTCTCCTGGCCTGCCCGATAGCACCACCCTTGTTCTTGCTGCTCCTGTCTTACCAAGTGACCACTTTTCTACCCCTTAATCCCTTCCTTAATCTCCATGGATTGTCAC
>VWYK01079293.1:4573-16303 GCA_013399775.1 Semnornis frantzii | reverse complement strand
TTGTTGAAAAGTGGATAATTTTGTTTGAAAGTATATAATTAAGCTGCAACAATCCATCTCACCAAATCAGTGTGCAAGCTGAAACAGGAGATGGACTCAACACTCTTTCTGTGTGTTCAAAACCAAGGGCCATGTTCCACCCTCCACACTACCAAATCCATGCAGAACTCAATGGGCAACAGGAGGACCCTTTACTCCCTCAGCACTAATTCTTTGCATAAATCCATTTATTCTCCTCCTTCTGCACACCATCTCACTAGTTTAAGACCATGGGAAGCAACTGGATAATCCTCTATTCAGGATGTTATACTGAAACCAAACATGAAAGACATATTTGGTGTTTATCTTAATGAACAGAAGGCTCTTTGATGCCCCATCTCTCACTTCCTTAGACCAGCTAATTCAAGCTCTATTTTCACACAGGATAGGAAGCCAGAAGTGTTTGCTCTGAATCAAATGAGCAGCTCACTCTGGAAGAAGCAGCTCATAATTTTCAAACATCACAATGAGGAATACTTTGTCTTTTAAAGAAATGTCTTGGGAGTAGTATAAGAGAGGGGAAGCTGTACATACCAGCTGCTTGGCTCACTTTCAGTGAAACTGTTTTAATTACAGGTATAATTCAGTTTCAGTTAACTGCTTGTTGGACTGGAGACTGTCTAGGAATTCCAATGAGCTCCAGGTAGGATACATTAAAGTTACTATTTGCTATTGTTATGAGATTACTTTTTTTGAGGGGTGTCTCTGTGTGTCTGTTCATCCTTTTCTTCTCTCTTCCATGAGCAAAGAAAATAATTTTGGGATGACTTTCCAAGCCACAAAAACAGCAAAAGAAAAGAGGAATGGAGAGGCTTTGTTGGGTGTTTTGCACAGCTCATGGAAGCAACATTCAAACCACCTCTCCAGAGCCCACAGAGGTTTCTATGAGAACCACTGAATCGTCTCTGAGAATAAACCTTTTGTGACACTTGCATTTTATCTTTGAAGACTTTATCTCAGCCAAGGCTTCTCTCAGCCCAGTGGTTCAGCAGAATAACTTCTGCTTCTGATTCTGTCATCTTAATGACTAAATGCAAAAGAAGCTTACCCTATAAAAGCATATGAATTCTCTTGGTAGCTGTTAGTAACTGGGATGTAACACACCGGCCTGCTTCCTCCTTTAGCACAGTGTTAGGTCTGACCTTTGTTTAGTGGAAGCTGCTATGCACAATTCCTTGAAGTAAGCAAGAGAAAGCTTTACTACTGCCTGCTTCTAGGTAGCTTCAACTCTCCACAGTTAGACTGCTAATGTGAGGCAGAGCATAAAACTCTGTCTCAAAGCTGCACTCCTGGGGATTTAGAAAATGCAAGGTGCAGCAGTAAGCCTTATGTTTTTAAGTCAATAAGACTAATTCAGTACTGACTTTGCATGAACGAATTTATTTATCTATTTATTTGAGTCAGCAACAATTTTCTAATCACTTTGACATCGCAGAAAGGAAAGCTTTTCTCTTCTGCTGCTCAGCCAGAGACTATGGCACTTGTCCTGGTAGGGCATAAATCCCACCAGACTGGTTTAACCCTTGCTTTCCTCCTCCTGTTGTGGGTCCAGGAGTTGTAGATTGAGCAAACAATGGAGCAGCAAAGCCTTGAGGGCTGGGAGCTCAGCACCATGTGTCAGGTGTCGGGTGCTGCCCCTCAGAGTGCCTGCATGGTCACAGGAGGCATGAAGCTTTGAATTCATTGGGCAGAACAATGATGCCAGTGCCTGTTGGCCAGCTTCATTTTCAAAATGATGTAATTAATAGGGGTTGATTTAGAAACTGCACCTTTCTGCCTTTTCTGCCTTTCTGCCCCAACCCTCCACCAGGAGCAGTTCCCCATTCATGGCTCCTTCCCCAACTGGGAATCGCTGTGGCCATGTGTTTGCAGCTTGCACCAGCAGCTCAGCAGCACTCAGCTCTTCTCCCCTTCCCTCGACCTGGAATATTTTGTATTTTACCCTGGGATCGTTATGGTGAGTTTTGGAAGCCTCCTTGTACAGGAAACTTACTCAGGGACCAAGGTGCCATGAGTACATCTGCTGGAGTTAATGCTAAGGCTCTGAGAGCACAGTTAGAATCCTTCCTGGTTTCACCTTCCTGTTTTCCAAGTTCTGCTTGTTTAAACTGTTTAATTCTGTGTTCATAAATATCCTTTGTGCAACTATTTCCTGTCAACTGAAAATCCAAAGAATCTCAAGGAATTTCCCCATAAAAAAAAATTATTAATAAAAATTAACATCCATACAGACATTAATAATCATAATCCATAACAGATTATTAATATCATCTCGGTACTGCCACGAGGGCTGTAGTTAAGCACAATTCTTCCCTCAAACAACCTCTCTATAAGACCCAGTCATCAGCACAACTTGATGGGCTCATGACTTTTTAATGGCTCCACAGTTTTGTGGGCTGTTTTGGTTTGTTTTTATTTTCCCCTGAGGGGACCTACAGACCAGTGGAGACAAACAACTTGCACCAAAAATAAGCTGAATATAAAGATAAATACAAATGTGTTTTCCCTTGGAGGAAATCACTCAGCATCAAGAGAACCCTTTAAAGCATTCTGAAAATCCAGCTAGTTTCTTTCTTTCTCTCCCTGTGATGGTAGATCCCACTCTAAAGCCTTGCTACTGTATAAATCAGTTCAGTTTCAAAGCTCACCATGCCTGCATTAGGTGAAGAACAACAGTTCATTTTGTACTCAGCTCTCACACTGCAGTAGCCACTGGTTTGACTCTACCAGCTTACAGGCTTTACATCAGCAGTCCTTATAATGTTTCTGGAGTCTCTTTGTTGGTGAAACACTTCAGTGCACAAGGCAGTATACCATTTGCATTCCAAGTTTTCTCTGCCTGATAACTTTGCTAAGACATCTACCCTCTTCTTTTCTGACAATCTCTGAACTAAGGCTGTGGCTGCCGCTATATGAAGCAGTGGTGATGCTGCTCTTGTGAAGCCTTCATATCCCATTCTTTCTGTGGCTACATAGAAATTGTCCATTACACCTTTACAGGAAATGCCACAAGCTGATTTAAGTAAAACAAGAAAGGTCTCCAGATAGCAAATTCTAAGGCTTGATGCTGACTCCTGATGGCACAGGGGGAAATCAGACTCAAGTTTTCCATTCTATAACAGGAATATTGGAAGCTGGAAAAGTAAGTTATTAACAATATTTTTCTTAGTGAAAATTTAGGTTTATTGCTCTGCATAATCATAATCCATCCTGAGAGTGTTTTGCATTCTTTTCATTCTTTGCATTCTTTTCATTTGCATATCATGATGTTATTGTAATAACAACTGCCAGGGAGAGAACAAACAGTGTCATTCATGAAACAGAGGTAACAATGCAGCTTCAATGAAATGTTTTGATTTGGTGCATTAATCATAAGGAAGCATGCAGTCAATACTGGAATATGTGCAGGATTTGGGGCATCCTGGGCTACTTAAGGATGTCCTTGCTGACTACTGGGAGCACTAGGTGACACTTGGAGGGCCCTTCCAGACCAGATCATTCTCTGAGTCTATGATTCTATGACCTTCTCCTGAACTGAATTACACCAGGACTTGTCCTGAGCTTTTCAAACAGGCAAATGTTGTTTCAATAAATATCTACACTGACACCACGAGAAAGACCTTTAGATAAACATTCCATAAAGTCCAAAAATCTTTTTTACTGCCATTTAAATAAAATCTTCTCCAAGGTTACAGCACCAACTCTCATGAGTTCTACATCACTCTCGTGAGGACCAAAGGGTGACCTGCAGGCACCCTTTCATGTGGCCATTTTTCTGCCCAGATGTGGTGGGCTCAGATCTCTTGAAATTCATTGGCAAGATTTATGAGATGGTGAGATGTGTGAACACATATAACACTTCACAGAAAGTCAAGACCAGTAAAAGGTGGCTGCCACCATGCTGCACACTCTCACACAGGGTCGTTAGGGTCCCAGTCTCACTTCCCGAGCTGTGGCTGCCACTATATGAAGTAGTGGTGATGCTGCCCTTGTGCAGCCTTCATATCCCATTCTTTCTGTGACTACATGGAAATCATCCATCTTTACAGGAAATGCCACAAGTTAATTTAAGTAAAACAAGAAAGGTTTCCAGACAGCAAATTCTAAGGCATGATGCTGACTCGTGATGGAACAGGGGGAAAAATAGACTCATTTCTGGGGCACACTCAGCAATATCCTCTCTAGGGCAGTATCAGTGGTTTTACAATCAGAATGTCCTGCAGTGTTGGCTGGCATATACTGATTCTTGGCATGTTTGTCACTATATCTGCTCATTTGTACAAGCTTCTGCACCTAAAATACTGTGTACCCTCCAAATCGTGAGGGTAATACAACAGTGCAGTAGATAAAGACTGAACATTTATAATTTTGTGAGCACAGAAAAGGTGTTGTAATCAGTGTCCAGGTATTGTAATCAGTGTCCAGGTATTGTAATCAGGTCTACTAAAAGGAAGACTGGAAGAGAAACAAAGTAGAAAGTATTAAAATGATGAACTAATTTATTCTAGTTTTTACTTCAAAAAACTGTAGGCAGTGTGCTTCAGAAAGAATTAACCACTTTTGGTATTATGCCAGCTTCAAAAAGCTACAACATCATAAATCTGTCAGAATCTGCTTCAGACTCAGTTCAGAAGAGCTGAATTATTTCAAGATATGAGCAATGCTTACGGGTACCACTTGCTGTCTCACACTGTAAATCAAGATCTACAGTAAACTGGAGAACTGTCTCTGAAGACAATCTTAGACAAGGTTAAAAGGAAACACTGATCCAAGCAAGGTATCAGTGAGAGATGAATGCTGTCAACTCAAAGGAATGGAATGAAAAAGCAGCAGCACACAGCTGGGAAGCTGTGGCCTTTTCCAGGGCAGTCCCTTACACCTGAGCTCTGCAGAAGTGAGGGAAGACAGAGGAGTGGCTACTGCTGCTGTGCCAGGTCAGGGATTCTGCAGGTAAAGCCTAAACACAATGGATGGCTTAACCCCTGCCTCATTTCTCCATTGCTTCTACTTCAGCTATCTTTAATAATAGCAAGGTTTTGCCCCTACCCATTTAATATTTAGCTCCTATTTTTTTTTTCTAAAGCTATTCCAACACCACAATCTCCACACAGTGTCCTAAGTTTGCTACAGGTTGCTCTTAAGAGAAACAGACTCCTGTGTCCTACAGACTTCTACCCTCCCATGCCAATTCATGATAGATGTTTTGCAGCATTAAAACAGCTCTCATAAAGCTGGAGAACAAATAGCTAAATAAATAGATAAGCAAATAAAGGTTGTCTCAAGTACTTCTCTCCTTCCATGTCTCTGAACATGCAAGAAATACATTAATATTCTTAGGTGCTGATGGATCACATAATTTTTTCTTTAAGATCAGCAGAAGAAAGCATGAAGCATTACAGTTTCCTGGTCCTGCCAGCTGTGGCTCACCTCTAAGGTCAAACCAATCTCAATCAATTAAAAACAAAACAAAACAGAACAACAAACAAAACCAAACTAAACATAAACCAACCAACAACAAAAAAAAAAAACCCACACAAAAAAACCAACCAAACAAACACAAAACCTTTCTTTTTGTGGCTTGACAATGCAAGTATTGCCAAATGTATTCATTACAGCCCTTCCCTTTGTTCTTTATTGGAATGATGCTGTCAGGTTCAGTATACAGCCAGCTATAAAAGCTTAGGTTCCTTCTCTACTAAAGCAGGTAACAAAGATGTGTTGGTAGCAGGACATAATGTTGATTATTTCTGACTAAAAGTTGAAAGGTTCACTTTGATAAAGGGGCAGAGACAACAACCAGAGTCTTAATTTTCTTCTGCAACCTGCCAAACTTTGTCTCAGCTCTTACCACACTTTCATCTATCCTATGATGAGCTTTGCCATGAAGTATTCACTTCCCACTTATTTCTTACCAGCTCTTTATCTCCTCCATTTCCACAACTCCTCATGGATAATTTCCACTGAACTTTGGTATGTGTGATGTGTTTGTCATTTTATTTGGAGGTACTCTGTATGACACACCTGCAGAAGATATTCTGTGTGAACACATTGCTATATTTGTCTGCTGGGTTTGCATTTTGACTGTGCTGAAATGAGTTACCTCCACGGATTTTGCCTCTTCATCTAAATGCAGGGAAGAGAAGCAGGCTTGTGTCAGGGGCACCAGACATTTTAATGTCAGTTACTTGCAAGCCAGGATAGTCAGCAATGTATCCAGGGCCTGTTTTGAAGCAAAGAGGATCTTAAGCAGTTGTAAAGCGCTCCTGCAGCAATCAGCAAGAAAATCTTCCCATGGCCCACGCACTGCTGAGATGCAAGCCCATGTTTTCAAGCCATTTTGAAATTCCTCCTGGCTAACCAACTGCATTGTGTCCAGCTTTCATTCTTCATGTCTTCTGTTTTGTTTTGAAGCAGAGAGAGTGAGCATTTGACCCAAAGACAGAGGCTGGATCGGCCTGTTTTGTACAGCTGCTCGTTGGGCAGACTTTTACATAACACCTCCTGTCAGATCAGGATGATCTATTAGTACAACAGAATGGCACTAGGGCCAGAGAGATGCTGAGACAATTTGCTGTCATGAACAGGAAGACATTTTCAAGACTCATTTCTGAAATGGACAGAATGATAGATCTTGGAAACCTCTTAACAAAGCCATAAAAATGTATTACTTTAAACACCTCTGATGTTATTCGATTAATGGATTGCTATTGCTATTCTCAACTTCCAAATTTCAATTCATAAAACTCTCATCCTGCTCTTCCTAACCTTAGCTTACCCTCATCTTGTTCTCCTGCTTCCTCTTTTATTAACCTCCAGCTTTGATAGATTATTGAAGAAAACCAGGAATGTGCTCTGGCAGTTACACTGAATTGTACTTTAAATACTCTCCTCAGTCTTCCCCTGAGATCCAGGAGTCAGCTATGCAGAACCAGGAACAAGCTAAGGACATGCCATATTTTGTAAAAGCAATGCTGTCAAATATGCTAAGGTTTCCCAATCTGACATTAATTAGTTCCAGACATAAATTTATCCATTAGTGTTATACAGAATTCTCACTTTTACTTAATGGTGGCTGGAAAATGGCATTTTGCTTATCAAGAAATTATGGTAGTGATGTTTTCTAACTACTTTATCAGGAAGAGAGCTGAAGTATCCAGAGCTCCTAGTTAGTAGCACTTCAAAGAAATGTATGTTTCAAAGGCATGAAAATATCTAATTTCCATGGAGCCAAACCTTTTGTTGATACTGAAATACAGGATGTATTAAGAAATGCATTCAAAATAAAACTGGCTGTATGTAGAAGGCCTGATGGAATCATTTTAGACTTTTCCCTGTAAAATATAATATGAAAATACATAGATTTCAATAAGACAGAGGTCTCCTTAGACAGCTCTTCAGTGAAAATGGTAATCAGGTCTGGTTTTCTCTCTCAGTCCTTCTGTTATTCAAAAATCTGGAGCACAGCCCTGTGAGGAGAGGCTGAGGGAGCTGGGGCTGTGCAGCCTGCAGAAGAGGAGGCTCAGGGCAGACCTCATTGCTCTCTACAGCTACCTGAAGGGAGGTTGTAGCTAGGTGGGGTTGGGCTTTTCTCCCAGGCACCCAGGGACAGAACAAGAGGACACAGCCTCAAGCTGTGCCAGGGCAGGTTCAGGCTGGATGTTAGGATCGCAGCAAGAGTGATTGGCATTGGAATGGGCTGCCCAGGGAGGAGGTGGAGTCACCGTGCCTGGAGGTGTTTAAAAGGAGGCTGGATGAGGCACTTGGTGCTATGGGTTAGTTAACTAGAAGGGTTAGGTGATAGGTTGGACTTGATAATCTCAGAGGTCTTTTCCAAGCTGGTTAATTGTGTGATTCTGTGGTATCACACAGTTAGAGGATGAGAACAGCGGCAGAGCTCGAAGTGAAGGCTTCCCTCTGCAGCACATCATCACTGCCTTGCCCCACACAATTTCAAATGGCAGCTCCTCCATATACAGATCACAGCCTTCGAAAAAGCAAACCAAACCCACCCATTTAAAATGGTACCAGTATAGGAGAAATCTATCAGTCAATATTGAAACTTATTCCTATTTGCTGCTGCATTAATGCTAAATGATTTACATCCATCCAAGTACTCTAAATCCACTCAAACTGTATGCTCTTCATTTTCTAAATCATTTACATAGATTTGGTTGTATTTTATGAGTTTCCTATTGACACTATTTCCTATTTATTGCATGGCCTCTATTCTTTCTGCATTGCTATAGCTCTGCATTTTCATAGCACAGCAAGTTTCAATTCAAGGGATTCACAGCCTACTTGCAGTGCTACTTTTGGGATTCTTACTTTAGTGGAAAAAGAAAGAGGAATGAGAAAAAATATTCCAAATTTTGGATTCTTCCAGTTGATCTTTTTGTTTACCAATGTGTAATCACACTGATTGCTGGGAGCAGATGGAAAGTAGCAGAGGAGAATTCCTCAAAAAGCATTCCCAAACAAACAGAAAATAGTTTGTCAGAAAATGTAAGTTCCAATGGAGTTGTGGAAGGGATGAAATAAATACCAATGCATTGCAGTCCTCAGGGATTGCCTTCTGCTTTCTGTATATAAAGAGCTTATGTTTGTAAACTTGTCTCTGAAACAAGCACACTGAAACAGGCACTGCCTACAAACACAAAACATTTGATAACCTGCACATCCAGTTCAGTTTTTAGCTGCAGAGCAGTGCTACTCAGGCTCCTAGTAACACAACTGTGAATCTGAATATTAATGACTATTCTGAAGTATTAAAACATAAAAGCCAATCAACCAGACCATAGCACTAAGTGCCCCAGCCAGGCTTTTCTTGAGCACCTCCAGGGATGGTGACTCCACCACCTCCCTGGGCAGCCCATTCCAATGCCAATCACTCTCTCTGGCAAGAACTTCCTCCTAACGTCCAGCCTAGACCTCCCCTGGCACAACTTGAGACTGTGTCCCCTCCTTCTGTTGCTGGTTGCCTGGCAGAAGAGCCCAACCCCACCTGGCTCAGGTAGCTGTAGACTTCTGCTGATGAACAGGTGATGCAGATTCCCCCCTGCCACCATGGTGCACAGCCACACACAGTTATGGTCATACACCATTGCCTCTTTTCTGAAGGCAGTAAGGATTCACAAACTTTCATGTCACAGGTACTCAGTACACCTGATGGGTAAAGGCTAGAGAAAGCTGTTGAGCAAGACAACTTTTAAGCATTCTTTTGAGTTTCAATCTCACTTCTTACACTGATAATTCAACATTATTCAATGCTTCCTCAGGAAAATTACAATAATCTTCCTTGGGAATATTACCATAATGTAATTATTAGAACTAAAGCAAAAAGAGAACTCCTGAGTGACTGAAATACTTTGGGATCTGTCACTTGCATGTTAAAGCTCCAAGGTAGTCTCTTATATAAGTGTTTCTAGACTTGTTCTTTAGTCAGAAATTTTGAGTACCCTAGAGAAGGAAGTCAAAGTGTGATGGTTTGGGAGTTCCCTGCCCCCCACTCTATGAAGATCACCCAGACTAGACTCAGCCAGCTGGAAGTTAAGGACTGAAGCTCTATTTACAGCTCAGCACAATGTACAAGCAGAGATATACACAATAGACAGGAATAGATACAGAAATAGACAAGTTAAAGGTAATACAGAAACACAATCCCCCTCCCAGAAATCAGAGTCCCCAGGAGGGGCTCCCAACCCCCCTTCCACCTTCTTCCCATGCCTCCGCCTTATCCGAGGGTCTGGCTTATGTGCAAGGTGAGTCTGGAGGATGGGCAAGGGGGGTTAGGAGCAGAGTGATGAGTTGGGTTACACAGCAGAAGCCCAGCAAACACAGCAGCTCCCAGAGAGAGACTCTCTGGGTTATCTCTATTTGTGTCCTTGTTTTTATATATCTCAGCAAGCCTGTTGCTTTTTGCCTGGGAGAAGAGACCAACCCCACCTGGCTACAATGTTCTTTCTGGTAGTTGTAGACAGCAGTGAGGTCTGCCATTAGCCACCTCTTCTCTGGGCTACACCCCCCCAGCTTCCTCAGCCTCTAGCTAGCTTTCTTCAGACAGTTTTCCCAATCCCAGGCTTTGTTCTGCTTAGAAAGGTTCCATTTAAACACTTTTGCAAATGGTCCCACACTTAATAGATACCTTCCAAAACTGCACAGAAAAGATTATCTCTGCTTCATGTTTTTGCTGCAAACATTTCGCCAATATGTCATGCTTGTTCTTTAATCAAAGTCAGGTTTTCCCAATTAATTGAGTAGTCTCAATATGAAAAATAAAATGGATTAAAAGAAAAACAAACAAAACAAATGCCAGGTACCTAACCTGAGATAAAATACAGGTTTAAATTTCAGAGGATATTTGTATTATCTCTAAGCAGGTGACAGCTACTGTCATATATAAGAGTTATCTTTCTTCCTTGACTCCAACCTTCAGTCTTCTTTAAATTTTCCAAGCTTTGAAATGAAAATGTTCTTAATACCAGAGAAAGAGGCTTTGCATATGAAATGAATTGCTAAAGCCACACGAGATGCTTCCGCTTTGGAGATGAGGGATTGCGGGAAAGAAAGATGCACTGTGATCTTTTCTTTCTTGTCACTTTCAGAGTAAAACAAATGCTGCATCATTATTGGGAAAGGTTTGTCCAAGGGCACTCAATTGTTCAGCACTTACAAGCTGGCAACCCATCACAGGCAGTCTCCACCCTCACTAATGCTACTTCTCCCCTCCGCCAGTCCCTGCCTTGTTGCAGGCGAATGTAATTATTCTTTGAGCTGTGCCTCAGATCTGCATTTGAAGGAACTATTGGATGCCACCTCACAGCCAAGTACTAAATGCTGTCATGCTTATTACAGAACATGCAAGCCAATAACTACTGTTTAATTAGGCTGAATTCCTCCCATCCAAAGCACAACATGAATGCAAAGCCATGTCCTGGGAATCTCTGAAGAGAAGTTCCTCCTCTCCTCCCACATGTGAAATGGCTGAAGGGCTGCCGGTCTGGGTGCTGCTTGCAACCTCCAAGGAAGGCGCTTCCCAAAGAGGACTTCTGCTGGTACCGTGAGGCAGAACTACACAAGCTACAGGAGTTCCTGGTTCTGGAGCCTCACGGAAAATTCTCTCTGCTCTGCAAACATGGAACAACTTCTTTTTCTCCCCCCATCTTCTTTATCATTGTCTTCAAAATTTGCAGTTGTAACAAGGCGAGACTAGTAAATCCAGCTGTTACTTAAATAACAACTGATTGAGCTTTCAGCCAAAAACTAATTAGCTGTAAAGCACGGACATTGATCGTTATGATATCGTTATAATTCCATCAGTCAAAATGTGCATCAATTAGTATGTTCAGAACCAGAGAAAGGAAGGAAGGAAGGAAGGAAGGAAGGAAGGAAGGAAGGAAGGAAGGAAGGAAGGAAGGAAGGAAGGAAGGAAGGAAGGAAGGAAGGAAGGAAGGAAGTGTTCCATAAGATGCAAGGCCTTGAAAGTTTTGCCTGCCCTTTCAGTTACATTCCCTACTCGCAAGGGCTTTTATGCCTTTATGAAGAATTTCTGTGGATGGAGACACTGTCATCAGTTCAGTTGAAAAGATTTAGATTGTACTCCTTGAAAGTTCCAGTGATATATGATTTATGATATATGCAGCAAGAGCAGCACAGCCAGCAGGGCAAGGGAGGGGATTCTGTCCCTTTACTCTG
>VWYK01079289.1:0-14372 GCA_013399775.1 Semnornis frantzii | reverse complement strand
CTTTCTTTCTTTCTTTCTTTCTTTCTTTCTTTCTTTCTTTCTTTCTTTCTTTCTTTCTTTCTTTCTTTCTTTCTTTCTTTCTTTCTTTCTTTCTTTTCTTTCTTTCATTCTTTCTTTTCTTTATTTTCTTTCTTTCTTTCTTTCTTTTCTTTCTTGCTTTCTTTCTTACTTTCTTTCTTGCTTTCTTTCTTACTTTCTTTCTTGCTTTCTTTCTTGCTTTCTTTCTTGCTTTCTTTCTTGCTTTCTCTTTGGCCCTCTCTTTCTTTCTCTCTCTCTCTCTCACTTCCTTTTTTTTCCTTTGTTTCAATTTGCTCATTGTTGAACAATTTAATTGGTGGCATTCAGAAGGATGTTTTACTACAAGAGGTGTAGGTGGGTCACATAAAAGTTTAGCTACCGCAAAATCTTGACTACATTTAGTCAAAGAACAAAAGTCTGTAAATGGAGCCTGTAAAGACATGAGGTATTAAAGATGTTTACATTGCTAATGTTCATTACAGACTATGGGCATAGGCACCATGCCATCTCTGTTCCCCACAGAGAAATAAAGCTTGAGCTGTTTTCTGAATTCACTTTTAGGAAGACAAAAGGCTCCACATTAAAGTAATCGATTGATGCTTCATTCTTAACATCTTCACCTAAAACATTATCTAATGTGCAGCCTCAGGACACTCTACATAGTCCAAGACAGAGTCTTTGTTGAAGAGGATTTTTCAGTGCAGAAGGTAGCACACGGTAAGGCCCAGCAACAATTATGTCTGCTTCCTGCTTCATGTCTGCAAATATTTCAAAAGTTTTTAGTTGCTGCAAATGTATCAACCATCTATGAAGTCTTATCTGCATCACTACCGCCTCTTGGTGAGTTGTTTGATTGCCACTATAGAGAAATGATTGTGCTGCCCTTTTAATGGTCTCCTTTACCTGCTGGACCATAACCGAGAAATGTATAAAAGCAGGACAAAAAGCAGAATGGTTTAGGTTGGAAGGAACCTCACAGATCATCCAGTTCCAACCTCCCACCATAGGCAGGGACACCTCCCACTGGAACAGATCACTCAAGGCCTCATCCATTGTGGCCTTGAACGCCTCCAGGGAGAGAGCAGCAACAGCATCCCTGGGCAACCTCTGCTAGTGTCTCACCACCCTCACTGGAAGGAACTTCTTCCTAGCATTCAGTTTATACCTCCCTTCTGCCAGTTTAAACTCATTACTCCTCATCCTGTCACTATAAGACCTTGTAAATAGTGTCTGCCCAGCCCTCTTCTAGCCCCCTTCAGATACTGGAAGGCCACTACAAGGTCTCCTGGAAGCCTTCTCTTCTCTCTTTAGACATGTCCAGATCTTCCACACTTACCAGATTTGAATTAAACTTTTCAAGCACTGGAATGCAGCAGGGTGCATATCTCATTCTTAGGAGAGTTCTGGAAAAGGTTGGGGGTTTTCTGTTGTTGTTGTTTTGCCATTTTTTTAAAAGTAATTTGGGAGTGTGAGGTGACAATTTCTTACAGGCCCTTCTGCATTGTTACTGGCTGAGGCTAACCTGGGTATGTAGTTGGACAGGGCTGACTCATGAGCACCATCCTCACTCAGAGCATCAAAACATAGGTGGCTCAAGTGCTGTAATGCCACCTATTACATACATATGTGTATTGACTTCAGTGACTGAGGCGGCTTGGTGGGCCTTTCACTTCCATCCTTCAGTGCTTATCCAGCCAGTGAGCAGATGTGCATGCTTCACAGAAACAGTGACTTTGTTGAGTCAACGAGACCCTGCAGAGGAGAACTGCACCAAAATCTCAAAGAACAGAACTTGCCTGCAAAAGCATGCTATTAGTGAAAGCATGGCAGAAGAGAATAGACCATCTTGCCTATAGGACCCGAGGCTCATATTTCAGGGTTCAGAATCACCACAAAAATCAACCACTACAAAAACGAACAAAACCCCCCAACCAAACAAAAACCCCAAACCAACAAAACAAAAAATCCCTCTTATTTGATAACTGCAAATCAAACACAGTTGATATAAAAATATTGAGATGTAATGTAACACTGGACTTCCCTGCTGTACATGTACAGCAGGGAAAGCTCTGAGTGCATTAGAAGTGATCTATGTAATTCAAGAGCAAATGGTGTGCCTCCAAATTTTGTAGTTTGCAGTTGACATGGGAAGAAAGAGACAACATGTTGGTTACTTTCTTAGACAGGCTTAAAGTTTCGTGTGGCTTCACAAAATTGTCAGCTAGTAAAGTATACTATCAAACTCATGTAGTATTGCCTTGATAAGTTGCCATCAGTTTGGACAGGTGAAAAAAGACCCAAACTCAATAAATAAGCAATGATGCATTTTATTGATGCTGAAGGATTTATTTTGTTGATACTGTTAGGTTTAGTGTCTCATCTGTCAACTCTGCAGCCTGAAAAGTTTCTGTAGTGAATTACAGACACTCAAAATTCCTTTTCATCTGATGTATTGAGTCTTGTAAGCTCAGAAAGAGGAGAAAAGTGAGGTCTGCAGAACAAAATCTTTAGAAACATACCAAAGACACTAGCTTGAGCAAATAGTTTCAGCACTGGAAACCCAAAATCAAAGTCTTTTCATGTCTGGGTGACAATTTAATGGCCATTAAACTGATGCCACTTTGGCAAAGGTCAGTAAAATATTTCTCCTGGTACAGACAAGCTCTGATAGTTATGAGTTTATAACAATTACTTACTGTTTGTTGGCTGAACTTGGCCTATGCTTCTAAAGCATTATTTGAGTGTTGACAAAAAAAGATGAGCAGCAAAATGCATTGTATTATCAGACCATTTTCACTGTACACCTTCTTCCATAGATATGACGATGACAATGACAACAATAATAATAACAATAATAATTTAAAAATGAAAACTCACACCAGTCCAGTCCTTTGACTGTCCTTTGATTAGAATAGAATTACATGCACATTTCTGTGCCTGCCAAGCTCTGCTCTTTGGCTGGGATTTCCACATGAAGAAAGGACTCTGAAGAATCCTCGCCCAGAGTTCACTAGAACTTTGGAATTAGTCCTAGGACATCTGGGACACCTCTGATCAGCCACAGCCCTATCCTCAAACCTTATCAACAAAGATATTCTGTTTATGGCTGCACTCACACAGACTTAGTTTTTTCAACAGCCTGTTTCTGAAATAGGCACAGTTGAAAAGTCTGAGAGTGAGTCTACCAAGACTGTGGAAGGATGTTGCCCACTTCAGTATGATATGTAATGAATGAACCATTTCTGTACTTGCTTGATGCTTGATGCTTGATGCTAAGACTTTTGAAAGAGTTGTAGTGAGGTGTGTATTTCCAGTCTAGCTGACATGACACGTTGCTCAGAAGTACTGCCTCTGAACAGCTCTGCTGAGGCAGAGCTACCTTCATGCTTGCTGGTGCCAAGAAGTAGTAATGAAATTTTTTGTCATAGTCCTTTGGGAGTTTAGAAGAAATGGTAAAAAATAAGTCTCCTAAATTTTTTAGCACTTTTACACTGTATTGCAATATAGTGGACTTTGATTTATTTCTCTCTGTGATCGCTTTGTACTGTTCATGAGAGACAGATTTGCCACGAGCAAGCTGTTCCTATGAGCCAGTGGCAGGTAGCTAGGCTGCTTTAATCCCTCCTTGTCTTCCCTGCAGCAGGGCATGAACATCCTGAGCTGTATCACAAGTACATGGCACCTAGCTCAGACACTTCTTTTGAGTTGTCATTTTAAAATCACTTACCTGCAATGATCACTTTAAAAGCCTTTATCTGCAATGATAAAATCAAACACCACTGCTACTCTTATTGCAGTGTTAAAGTCTGTTAACACTGACAGTCAAGTAATGAGATGACTGCAACAATTAATTTCCACATTTCCATTGATCAAAGCTCTGGAAAACTATTATGAGTATTTTTTATGGGCATGGTAATACCAGGATGGGGAGAAGAGAAGACTTATGTTTCAGCACTTTCACCTTTCTGTGAGACATTGCCAAAAGACTACTGTTTTTTAATTGATTTTCCACTTCTGAGTTCCAGAAATTTGACACAGTGTTATCTGATGGCTTACTGAACACAGGACAACTGCAACCAGCAGTGCATTTTTGCACTATTGGTGTAACCATCACTTGTATTCATCCTGTTTCAGAATCCTGTGAAATAGAATCATGCTTTAGATTGGAAGGGACCTCACAGATCATCTAGTTCCAATCCCTGCCATAGGCAGGGACACCTCCCACTAGAACAGGTTGCTCAAGGCCTCATCCAGCCTGGCCTTGAACACCTCCAGGGAAGGAGAATCCACAATCCCCCTGGGCAACCTGTTCCAGTGTCTCACCACCCTCACTGTAAAGAACTTCTTCCTAACATCCAGTTTAATTCTCCCCTCTGCCAGTTTAAATCCATTACGCCTCATCCTGTCATTACAAGACCTTGTAAATAGTCCCTCCCTAGCTCTCCTGTAGGCCCCCTTAGTCTTTGTTTCATGATGACAAGCCATTAGCAATGTTACCAGGAGATCAAAATATAATTGGAATAAGTATAAATATTGATGAGTGTATTTACTGATTGATTACATGCTATTTTTTTTAAAAAAATATATATCCGTGGTAGTGCTGCTCAAAGCCTTAACAATGATCACACTTCACTTGTGTTCCAGATGCTATGTTAATGTGTACAAGACAGTCCCTGCCTCCAAGATCTTAGCAGCGGCTGTGCATGAAGCACAAAAGCAGGTGAATGTCCCTGCTTGGTACAGAGGCAGTATCTGGGGGATTGATCACAAAATGGTAGGGGTTGGAAGGGACCTCTGGAACTCATCTAGTCCAACCCCCTGTTAACACAGGTACTGCTAGATCAGGCTGCACAGGGAACATGTTCAGGCAGGTTTTGGAAGTCTCTGGAGAAGATTTCACAACCTCTCTGGACAACCTGTTCCAGTGCTCCAACACCCTCAAACTAAAGAATTTTTCCCTTAAGTTCAATTGAAACCTCCTGTGCTCCTGTTTGTATCCATTGCCCCTTGTCCTGTCACTGAGCACCGCTGAAGGGACTGATCCTCAATTGCACATTCAGAGTCAGGGCCTGGATCAACCGCACTGTATTACTGACCATGAAGCTTACTACTCTCTTCTGCAGTTCTTCCCACATGTGTCTGTTCTCAGGGATGTATGATCTGCCTGTATGAATATTATAATCTGGTAAGTAAGTAAAGAGAGGACAGGAAAAGTCAGTTTGGCTGCAGCTTGCCTCCTATGAGAGCTGATGGAGGCTCCAGTCCCATCTTCAGCCAATAAGACTCTAGCTGTCAGAGGTAATTTGCAAAGACTGACAAAATGATCTCTAGAGACAGCTATGTAGGAGCTAAGGGTGAGCCTTTCTGTTAGATGAGCTCTCAATCACCTTTTCTAACACTGTGCCTAGAGAGAAATGTGGCAAGCATTTAAATCACTTGCTAAACACCATTATTCCACCAGCAGTGGTGGAGTGTTATGCATGAACTCAGGTTAGTAAAGGCAAAAGGACAACTCAGGAGATTTTCAGGAGTGATGTGTGGCAGTCTCTCTAGATTTACTGAAAATCCTAACAAATAAGTAAAAGTAATGAAGTAGGTGTCAAGAAAAACTAAAGCTTGGGAGAATTTTGTTTCTCTGACATATAGAACGAATCAACACCTTCCAGCTCACTGACTACCACAGTTGGCAGCCTTCCAATAACTTGCATGTTAGTTTTCCATTGAAATACTTGCTTTGCAAATATCTCTAGAGAAATGTGACCTACAGCCATAGCATGTATGGCACATGTTACTGCAAATACATTTTAAGGGCAAGATGAATGCCTGGTCTGTGGTGTGGAGAGTAGTCACTGATTTTTGAGGCGTTGCTCCACCTTTTTCAATCTGCTCTCCGTACAACAGTTTGCTCTGGAGAATGTTTTCCAATGCTGTATTTGTTTACATCATAAGTCTACAAAATTTCAGACTGTGGTTGAACTTTATACCTAGATTGATACATTGTAGTCTGACACACATTTTAGTCTACTTGCTTCCAAAACCTCCAAACTGATCCAGCCAAGAAGTAACAAAGGAACCAAAATTACATTTGATCCAATCAGCTCCTTGATTTTGCCTGGTATATGTCCACCTGTGCTATCACTACATAAAGAGAAGCGTAAATAGGTGTTGAAAAGGACATTAAAAGCACAAAGAAATACAGATTTACTATGTTTATTACTAAAAAAAAAAAAAAAAGCACCACATCCACATCATAATAGAGGAGTGTTTGAGTGCTTGCAGTCTGTTTTCTGGCTTCACTACCACCAATTTTTCTTATACAGTTATCTCTCTATTTCCTTTTTTAATGCCTCAAGAGATTTTTCAATACTTGTTCTTTTTCTGTAATTTTATTTTCTTCGTAAAGAGAAAAACGCTTTTAGATTCTTTTTTGGTAATCTTTTTGTCCTGAATCCTGGCTTCAAGTTTTCTCTCAAAGTTTTATAGTAATTTTAGTTGCTCTGATTCCTAAAGTGAGCTTCATGCCTGATGTCAACTTTCTACTTTCAATCTTTTAATACTCTTGATAACAATGATCTCTGTAAAAACCATTTACAAATAAGGATATGAACGAAAAAAAGGCCAGCCACCAGTTCAAGATGGGGTTGTTTAGCCTGGAAAAGAGAAGGCTCAGGAGTGACCTCATTGCTGTCTACTATTACCTGAAAGGAGGTTGTAACCAGGTGGGGGTCAGTGTTCAAGAAAAGACTGGATGAGGCACGTAATGCCATGAACTAGTTGATTGGATAGGACTGGGTTATAGGTTGGACTGGATGATCTTGGAGGTCTCTTCTAACCTGGTTGATTCAATGATTCTGTAAGATGGCAATTGGTGTTTTCTTGTAGGGGTAGAAAAGTGAGCTGTTTTGTTTTAATAATAGCAGAATTTTACATCCATGTTAATGGCCGGGAAGAAAGTGCTCATGTTCAGTTATCAAGAAAGCTGTAATTCAGCAGCTGTGCACTAAAGTTGAGCCTGATTCAACAACTGGTCTGGTGCATCAGGGTAAAAGTCTAGTGGGCAGATAGAAATCCACATATACAGCAGTGTCTGGTCTTAGTTAATACTCTGTAGTTAATGGAAGGAGAGAGGCACTTCTCTCCAGTATTTACTCCTTGGAGAAGCAGTAACCTGAGCAAGCTACCCTGAACTGTGCTGCTTCAGGACACGACAAGAGGAGATGGCCTCAAGGTGCAACCCAGGAGGTTTAGGCTGGAGAAACTCAGGAGGAGGCACAGGAGGTTCCATCTCAACACAAGAGGTAACTTCTTTACTGTAAGGGTCACAGAGCACTGGAGCAAGCTCCCCAAAAAGATTGTGGAGTCTCCTTCTCGGGAGACTTTCAAGGCCTGCCTGGATGCATTCCTCTGTGACCTGAGCTAGACTGTATGGTCCCGCTCCGGCAGGGGGCTTGGACTCGGTGATCTCTTTGGGTCCCTTCTGACCTCTAACATCCTGTGATCCTGTGAGGAGGAGGAAAAATAATCCCTGGAGATGTCTTCATTTTCTGTAAGGAGACCTACAGAGAGATGTGCATAGATCACTGTCTAGGCTGAAAACAGGCATAGTGTCCTACTGACCAAACAATAAATAATAATTACACAACATCTCGAGAGTTACAGGCAGCCAGTTGCAAACAGCACTGTCTGTCCACCAACTGCAACCATCCTCTATATTCTAACAGTGCACAGCCCTTGAACCTTGTGATTTTTAGAGTGGCTGCAAGTCACTGATGGAAATAGTGGGACCATCTGTTCAGATCATCACTCACTGCTTAGAAGAATGCATGTCTGTGTCAGCTGCTATTCTGCAAACAACAAAAACTTCTAAGATTAATATTAAAAGCATGAGATTGTGAGCCCTCCCCAGCTGAAGAACTACCTGCTGCAAACTTATCTATGAAGAACAAGGCAAAACCATCGTGTGCCTACCAAAAGGAACATTCTCAAAAACTGGACCTGCAGGGATGCTGGACTTGCTTTTAGTGCTTTTACAGGGGACTGGTTTTTAGCTTATGCATGGAGCTGAATTCTATTGGTTAAGTGAGGTAATATGCAAGATAAGAAATACTATATAGTTCAGCTATTTCAGGCAATAAAGCAATTCAGTTGCGGAATTCAGGGATTCTATTCTGGAATTCTGTTGTGAAGCACTTTGTCATCTCTTTGCAATTTGTGTGGACTAATTTGCAATAAGATGTATTCATTGTGGAAATGGTATCTTTAGTAAGCACTTGGAATATTTGAGGGGAAAATCTTTGTCTCCAAGAGTTGAGAGAAAAAAAAATGTGGCCCTTTTCCTTGTCTATTCTTTGTGCAAATTAGATAAGAGCCTGCAAGGCTATCCAGGCAGATCCAAACTCAGTATTTCTCTCACTGTGCCACTCCTGTCATTTCCATAACTACTTAAACAGTGTTACTTCCTTCCTCTGTTTTGTTGCTGTCACCCAACACCCAGATACTGTGTGTCTTCTTGGATTTGGTTAAGTTGTTCCTTGCCACTTCTTTGTCCCGATATGCTGCTGCTTGCTCAGAGTCAAGCCTGTGTACAATTAGGCAGAGCTCATTGTGGGCTCCAAGTGCATGCTTGAGAATTCAGCAATGATCAGACTGGTAACAGTAAAATTGGTAATGTCTTTGCTTCAGTCTCCCATTAGCTTTAATTCAAGTATTCACATTAAAAACCCTAAAAATTGCCTGTTGAAGAGGATGAATAAATGACTTGATTGATTAGTCAGGAAACAGAATCAGTTAAGATTTAACATTATCGTCTGACATGAAGGAATATAATCTGGCTTTCAGTAAAATATTATTTTCATACCCATGGGAGTTGTGACATGACTGCAAACCTTTCCCTGTTGAAATGGAAATATGCTCCTTCTGTACCTTCTGCTGACTTCTGCCTGGGAACTACAATTCTGGCTGTTGGTGCAGTGAATAACGACAAGGAGAGAAAAAAAAAAAAGAAAAAAAAAAAAAGAAGCCTGTGAAACAAAGTGCTTGTGGGGATATCTCCAAAGCACAAAGCTACAGATTGTGACACCAGAGGGCAATGTTCTCTTGCGATATTGGTTGCAGGACAAAACCACAAGCCTGAAAAATTTCCTCCATAGACAAACGCTCTTTTGGAAAAAAGACCACAGTTTTGAAAAAAACAAAGGTTACAGGGTAGTGTGCCGAGCAATACAACTGGCTTTGAACGTTGTATGATGTACAGGTACATACATTTTAACTGTTAAAGTGGATCATGTGTGCAACATCAGTAGACACGTTATGTCAGGGAAAGGTGAAAGTGCTCAGGTTAAATGTGACATAACCCTCCTTATACTTACTTTTTCCTTTGAGTGTACAAAATAATGACAACTCTTTCTTCAACTGAACTGGGAAACTATTGAATCATAGAATGGTAAGGTTGGAAGTGACCTCAAGGATCATCTAGTTACAACTGCCTGTCATAGGCAGGGGCACCTCCCACTAGCACAGGTCACTCAAGGCCTCATCCAACCTGGCCTTGAACCCCTCCAGGGAGGGAGCAGCCACAACTTTCCTGGGCAACCTGTGCCAGTGTCTCACCACCCTCACTGTAAAGAACTTCTTCCTAACATCCAGTCTAAATCTCCCCTCCGCCAATTTAAACCCATTGCCCCTCATGCTGTCATTACAAGACCTTGTAAATAGTCCCTCCCCAGCCTTCCTGTAGGCCCCCTTCAGATATTGGAGGGTTGCTCTAAAGTCTCCTTAAAGCCTTCTCTTCTCCAGGCTGAACAGCCCCAACTCTCTCAGCCTGTCCTCATAGTAGAGCTGCTCCAGCCCTCTGATCATCTTTGTGGTCCTGCTCTGGACCCTCTCCAACAGTTCCATGTCCTTCCTGTGCTGAGGGCTCCAGAACTGCACACAGTACTCTGGGTGGGGTCTGATGAGAGCAAAGGGGCAGAATCCCCTCCCTTGCCCTGCTGCCCACACTGCTCTTGATGCAGCCCAGGACTTGGTTGCTCTCTGGGCTGCATGTGCACACTGCAGGCTCATGTTGAGCTTTTCGGCAACTCAGACCCCCANCGATTCCTCTGTCCATGTCACTGACAAAGATGTTAAACAGCACTGGTCCCAGCACTGAATCCTGAAGGATGCCACTTGTTACTGCTCTCCTGTGCCATTGATCACCACTCTCTGTGAGCAACCATCCAGCCAGTTCCTTATCCAGCAGTGCTCCACCCATCAAGTCCATGTTTTTCCTGTTTGGTGACCAGGATGTCATGTGGGACAGAGTCAAATGCCTTACTCAGGTCCAGGTAGATGACATCAGTTGCCCTTCCCTTGTCCACTATCACTGTGACTTCATCATAAAAAGCCACTAAATCTGTCAGGCAAGATCTGCCCTTGGTGAAGCCATGCTGGTTACCACCAATCACCTCTGCTTTGTTTTCCATTTGCCTTAGCAGAGCTTTCAGCAGGATCTGCTTCATGATCTTGCCAGGCACAGAGGTGAGACTGACTGGTCTGTAGTTCCCAGTGTCATCCTTTATTCCCTTCTTGAAGATGGGTGCTATGTTTGCCCTTCTCCAGTCAGCAGGAACTTCACCAGCCTGACTGGAGAAGGGCAAACGTAACACTAAACGCACTATTGCTTTCATAGTGGCTCCGTGAAAATTGTTCTTATAAGTTAATAAGAATACATGACATTGGAATAAAAGTTAAAAAGCCAATAATGCCACATTTTAATAAAAGTATTGAGAACAGGTATTCCCCCTTTTTTGCCCTGTGCTATTTCCACAATGGGTTTATTAGCTTCAAAATCAAGTCAGCTGAAGAGATGTAGCCTCTCCCTTTCCTCCAAGTAAACTAAGGCAACACTATTGATTGCCTGGTCATGGTGGCAGAGCCCCTGTCAAGATGCGTATGCTCAGGCAGAACTGAGATACTAGGTGACGGGCAGCTCTCCTGGTCAGCCCTGCCGCAGTACAGTGCCCCTGCTTGCAGGACACAGCGGTCAATATCTATCTGCCCTTTGTTATGCAGGAACTGGTGATTTGTCTTTAACTGGGCAATTATACCTGTTAAATGAAAAAAATGTCTCGTGTTGAAATTAAAAGTAAGTAGGAAAGATTTTATGAATGACCTTAAGGGCAGACTGAGGGCAAAAGCATTGCAGTGTCAGGTGCTAACTTGCTGTTTTCTTCAGTCTTTATCCAACGAATCAGAAATAGATACCTAAAAATGGGATCGGCAAAGAGGTGATTACTGATTTTTTTTCTGCAGCGGCTGGGACATAGGGGTGGGACATAGCCAGCAACATTTAGTACAGAGATTGAATAACCTGGCTTTGTCTTGAAAGATCTTCAAACTTTATTCTCTCTCTGTGCATGTTCCTAGTCCTTTTGGTAGAGGTAAGGTGTACATTGAGGGAGCAGAGGAAATGCAAGACTCACTGAAGGTGTGCAGTGGCTTGTGCACAGAGAATAGCTCCATGGCTGTGGTTGCTGCCATGAACCTGTGGAGCTGGGAGCTGGAGAGCACTGCAGGCTTACCCATTTTTGTACACTTCCCTAAGGACTGGCTGTGGGTCTCTGAAGGAGACAGTTCTGGTGGAGAGGTACTGTTGATTTCTACTGATACAACTATATCTTATGAATTTAATTCTAGTTGCTGTTGTTTTTCCATTTTATACTGGATGATGCCATTTCCCTTTTTAGGTGGATAGAGAAAGGGAGAATGTCCATGAGTTTAAAAGTGTAGAGGTTCTTCTGCTGCCTCCTGCCATCCACAGCTGCATCAAATCCACATTATCATTTTAATTATCTTAATTATCATATTATCTTCTAGAGGATTTCAAATATGTCATTGTGGGTTGTGAGCTTTATTGACCTCACTTGAGTGCGAGGATTATATAAGGAACTTTGAAAAAGAGATTCATTCAGGCTCTGCAGATAAACGTAAGAGGGGTTAAGGTGGAATAAGGCTTGATCAATAAACTTATTGTGTCAACCTAATCTGGCACCTGTCTTATCAAAGAATATTGATAAGAATCTTCATTCATGTATCTAGGAAAAAGAAAAAAAAAAAAAGATGATTCTGCATACAACAACAGTAGATCAAATCTATCTGACCTTGAGTAAAGCATCTGATACAGTCTCACATGGGAAATCATTAGCTAAAATAGTGAAGATGGATATTATTACAGGAACTGAGACATAGTAGACCTCTCTAAATGAGAGATGACAATGAGTCATGCTGCGAGGTAGATGATCAAGCTGAAAGAGGTTATTAGGCAATTTCCTCAAGGACTGGTCTTGTGACAGAACTTATTAAATATTTCCAATAAAGGCCTTGGCATAAAAGACAGGACTATGATAATGAAATGGACTGACTCATATAAGAAGCATCTATAGATCACAGCAGGACTGGAGTCTTGTACATTGACATCAGGTGATTTTGAGAACCAGAGAAATTGATGCAGCAGGGAACAGACCAAGGACACATATCTTGGGACTAATGGCATGAGTCTGTGTTAGGATCTCAGTCATGAGAAAGGGTATTTGGAATAATATCTTTTATCAAAACAGGTCAGAAGAGGTTGACTTAGTTAACAAAGTAAAATGATGGCTCTGATGGAAGTGGAGAGAGTACCTGTCTCCTATAAGCATGCACCAGAAGAGACTGCTGGTGTCTGAGAAGAACTAATTTAAATAAATGATGTGTTTGTGACAAACCTTTTTGGATATGAACCAGCCATAAGTCAGTTACAGGTGCAAATGGGAAAGATTTCTTACCATCCGAAGATTGAGAGTATAGAGACCTATTCTAGAAGGAATAGTAAATTCAAAAAAACAAATCTAGGTTTCAGATTATACTTGATAAATTTATATTATAGATTATAATGATATTGATAATACCTGTTCATAATGACTGAAACTGGATTCGAGTGCTCAGAAGTCCTTTTCCAGTCTCACAATGGTTTCAGTTATTTGCTTATAGGCAGTTATGCTTTCATGCATAACATGCTGAATTATTTCATTCAGACAGACTGGGTTCAACAGAGTTCCCATCCCAATGCCTATTAATGCAATAACTAAGGTGCATGCCCAGACAGAAATTGAATCAAATCTCATGCCCTTATTGGAAAAATAAATAAGTGAAGGTAAATAAAACCTTCATTCTTTTTTTGTCAACATCTTTGTAATGTGTATTTATTTTTTTTTTAAAGCTGCACTGAGATAAAAAGTGCACCAAGCTGGTATAGAAACACATTATGTGACCAGAACAGATTTCTTTGGTCAGCCAGTCTGATCCTTGGTATTTTGAAAGGCTATGTGGTACATTGCTTTTACTAGTTTATCTTATACTGTCTTATCTGATGCTGAGGAACTGCAGGTTGTTTTTGTCCCTTGGGATAATAATTGGATGATTTCTATATTGTGAACAATTTATTTAAATTGCTTTAGCTCCTTCCAATGATTATGAGCTGTCCTTAAGTTGATCTTTGTTCCTAAAACATTTCATTCAAAGTCATTCAGTGTTACTGGGATATTTGAAACTAAGAGCTTTTCATATGGTGCTTACTATTTCTGCTGGTTTGTTAAACAGAACTTTTATCAACATATATAGAAGGTATTATAAGTCTGCTATCATAAGATTTCCTATGTTGCTGCTTTTCCCTGAGGCGGGCGTGCGTGTGTGTCATAAGCCATCCAAATAGCACTTTGAAATAGTACTTTGAGAATAGTACTTTCCAACAAAGATTTCTGTACTTGAGTGGGATTTTTAATACATTTCCTTTCTGCAAGCTTCTTTGACTGCAGAAGTGTTTTTTGCAGGTGAGCATTGACTGAACACGATGAGTGATACCATGAGGCAGATAACACTGAAATAAGCCATGGGTTTTATTCTGGGTATTCTGTTGCAGACATCACCCTGCTCAGCTTGGCAGTTTTATAGCAGTGCTAGTAACATACTTGGCCAAAACTTTTAATCAACAGTTTTGGTCATTCTTAATCTTGTCATCTTGTGAGTGTATGAATATTAACTTTTTTTTTTTTTTTTCCCCCCAAAGAAACTGTTCCCTTGTACAGAGAGTGATCTCAGTTGCTGCCTTCCTGCGTAATTGCTACTGTGTTGTATCTGACAGTCTTGATATGTGACCTTCATTACACTGACTTCCTCTGGAGCTAACGACAATGAACAGCAAGACAAAGAAATCACTACCTGACTTTCTTGTATCTTTGGAGCGTGCATATGTGTGTTTTATACAGATTAATGTGAGCTCCTCTAAGTACAAGGTAATCTAATTCTTTGTTCTCAAACTGCAGGTACGATTAACATTC
>VWYK01079283.1:6700-16969 GCA_013399775.1 Semnornis frantzii | reverse complement strand
GCAAGGGACAATGGGCACAAACCTAAACACAAGACGTCTCTCTGTGAATGTCAGGAAAACAATTTTTCACTCTGAGGCTGATCAAACACAGGCAGAGATTACACACAGGTTGCAGATGTTGGATTATATGGCCTCCAGAGGTCTCTCTCAACCTCAACCAGTCTCATTCGGCCAGTTACAAAGAGGCTGCAGCCTCTCAGGAGCTTCTCTGTCCAGGTCCTTGCAACTGGAGTGACTGGGATTCAGCTACTGGCCAGACTTCTGAGTCTCACTACTGGAAGGATTCACCCTGCTCATATATATGTATATATATAAAAATACATAAAGTATATCTGTAAATACATAAAGTATATCTGTATTCCCACAAATGGAGCTCTATTCTGTTCAATGAGAGGGAAGTAGGATGAAGCCATTGGTGCTGTCTTTGTTCCTGTGAGTGTTCTGTGTTTCTGTCTGGGGTCTGAGTGGCCAGTCATGTATATATGCAGACATGTGGTGTATCAAGGTGCTCTCTGTGCTTGTGCATACTGGGAAGACATTTTCACACTCTATTTGCTGCACCTGGAGGCTCAGCAGTAGCCTCAGTTCCATCAGGCTATCAGATATATTTTTCTTTTATGGAACCAGTTAAGGTAAATTGAGAACTGTTAATTTTGTAGTTTCCCTTTGTATTCTATATCTTTGACTTAAGTCAGGTGTGGGGGGGATTTTCATTTGGTTGGTTGTATTATTTTTTTATTCTACTTCATCTCTTCTGCAAAGTCATAATGCTGACAAAACATAACAGTTCTGCTCAGCTCAATAAATATGGATTCAAATATATAAAAAACTAAGCAGTAGTTATTGTTTGTTATCATGAGTTACACACTTCATTGAGAACTCCTGTTATCAATGTTCAAAAGCTCTGAGAATCTTGACAGTAGTCACTGACTAGTTTCACTTCCCAGGAATCATAATGTAAACATGATTTCTGCTATATCTTAGGAATGCTGGTTGTTCTTAGACATGTATCTTATGTTTACACAGATTGCACAGGGCACTAATTCTATCATTACTAGAAAGCAGCTATTTTCTCATCAGCAGCTTGGAAAGTTAACTTCCCTGAAATGAACAATGCACAGGGTAAACTGGCCTGCTAGTATTTTTACTGTTTTTCCACTGCTTAAAAGGTCTTTTGACTGTCTTCTGAAGGTCTTCTTTCCAGCAATGATCCCCAACACAAAGTAGTAGTTTTTTCTTAAACATCATCATAATTTTTAATAAGTTTATCTTTCTCTTCTACCTACTGTCTTTAAAGGTCTTTTGATGCATTCGAGTCATATTTTTACTTCCATCTTCTATTAGGAAGAATAAAATTTATATTTTTGTTTAGTTGAAAACTGAGATTCTTTCTTCATGACATAGTTCACAAAGTGAGCTTTTAAGAGCAACAATAAATATTGCAAGGATAATAGATGGTGTCGTGGCATAGGCTTTAAATTAAGTAAAAATATACACATCTTGTTGTAGAACCAGAGTCACAGCCACTACAGTTTAGCAGTTCCAATTCATCCATGTACAGAAGGAGTGCAAAGGAAGCTGAAAACAGACAGTAACCTTACTAGCAGGCATGTTAATCTTCTAACTGGAAACAAGGGACTAGAGATTGAAAACAAACAAACAAACAAAAGAGATAACATTTAAATCAGATCAGGAGTAGCTATGAGAAATTTATATTCTTTCTGGGAAAAAACAAACAAACAACAATAGCAACAAAAAACACCCACAACTTCTGCACTTCTGTTAGTCAGTATAAAGCTAATAAAAACATGCACTACAAATAACCAGTTATAAATTTTTCTAAATTCAATCTAAAACAGACTAATCCATGCATATATCTAAAATCTGTGGAGGAAAATGGCTTGCTGAAGAAACAAAAAGAAAGAAACACTTGGATAAAGGCATATTGGGAAATCTCTTCCTATTCTTCAGCACAAAGTATCCATATTTATATCCAGGTCAGTTGCTCAGAGATAAAGGGTCAATAATCAGTTCCTGTGTAATTAAATTACATATAATTACTCACTTTATGGTCAAAGTAGAGATGGTTTCAGAACAAATACATTTCAAGAATTCAGCCTTAACTCAGGTAAATAATCCAGGTTTCTGTTTGGCTTTCCAAAGGAAGTTACTGGTTATGTGATTGAAACAAAAGACTACATACAGAGAACCGGGCAGACAGGTAGTCAGTGTGAGGTCACCCAATAAAGACTGAATTTACTTGTTATAAAGAATTTTATTAATTCACGTGGCAAAGGAGGAAAATAACATCTTGACTCTATGTAATATAATATCTGTATTTTACCACCTCACTGCTAAAAGCAGATTTAGTATCGAAAGGATCAAATCATACAGGAAGCCTATCCATCTCATGCACAGGAAGCTTATGCATTTCATGCACAGTGAATCTTAAAAGAAGAATTGCAGCTGATCATGCCAGTGATCTCCACCTTTGGAGTAGCTTTTTCTAGCCCTGCGGTGCAGATTTAGCTCCACTTCGGGTCTCTGGGAGAGAACTGCCAGCTCTTACCAGCTCAACTGGGATAGCACTCTAACCCAAGCATGGCTGTAATTAGGCTTCTTTCAATGACTGAAATTAGTTCTTCCCACTGAGATGACGGAGCTGCACATGCTCGTTTTTGCAACACACTCCGTTCCCGACCCTTCAGGCATAAGTACTGGAGGTGGTTGGGTCCACCAGCTCTCCTGTGCTACCTCTATAGACATCTCCTCGTGACTCTTGCTGGCCTTGCAATGTACCGCAACATCGTGTATTTTCTTCTTAAGATGTAGATACAGTAAGAATCCTTATCAGTGTAAATTCAAAAGTAGGACTATGAATTAATCAACGTTTCTCTATCTCAATCCAGTGTAAAACATTTATCCAGCGCCCGCCCTTCTGAGCAGAACAGTTCGCCTGCTACAAATTACGGGCGACATTGCCACCTAGTGAAGAAAAATGGAAATTCAACTACAACAACATGACGGAGCATACAGCAGCGTTTTGGTGACACAAGTGTCCTTAAGATTCACATCTCTGGCTCCATAACTTGTGATAGTTATGTGGTGTGTAAGCAGATGTTCACTGACTATCCTAGTCCTTGTGCCTGCATGTATATATTGCTCTGCCTAAACAAAAGGGAATGAATTTCAGTTTGAGGAGGGTAGATTCGGACTGGATATTAGGAAGAAATTCTTTATAGTGAGCGTGGGATGACACTGGAAACGGTTACCCAGAGAGACAGTGGATGCATTCTCCCTGGAGGTGTTCAAGACCACGTTGGCTGAGGCCTTGAACAACCTGGTCTAGTGGAAGCTGTTGCCACTCATGGTGGGTGGGTTTGGAACTAGGAGATCTTTTAAATCCCTTCCAACTCAAACCATTCTATGAATCTATGAATACACATAATTGTGAGTGTATTTGCAATACATTCACTTTGATGGATTTATGATTCACCATGTAAAATATATGTGTCCTGCCACCAAGGAAGTAGAGAAACCTTAAATGGTATGATCTGTCATGCTTGTCATCAAACCACCTGTGCCTGAGTGACATTAAATTTGAGTTGTTCAGTGATGAGGCACTCCAAATTCTGCTTAGACAAAGATGTAGCACTGATAAGACTATGCTGGTTTACTTAGACTCTGCTATCAACATGCCGGCCTACCAGAAGATTTGCTGTGGTTTCTAAGGAAGAGTGGGTGGATAAAAGATCTGTGGTAGAGCTCCTGGACTGACAAACTGCAAATGATATTTGACAGGCATGATATGAGCTTTTATGACATGCTCAAGGCAGTTTAAGGACTTACATATGACAGTAATGCCAGACAAATATTCAAGATGAAAATGTGCTGATCAGAGATTACGAAGGTATGAGGCAATAGTGAAAACTTTTGAATATCCTTTGTCACTCTTACTGTCAATAGAGCTGTTTCAGATGACATCTTCCTAACCATCACTCTCCACCAACCAGCCTAGGTCATATTGTGAAAGGATTAAGGAGAAGTTTGTCCTTTTTTCTTAATTTTTTTTTTTTTTTAACCAGCAGGAAACCAGTTTTTAAGCGAAAGATGGAAAATTAATTGCATGACAGGGAGTGTCTGTTCAGAAAAACTCTGAGCCATTACAAAGATAGACTGGATGTTAGGAAGTTCTTCAGCATAAGGGTGGTGAGACCCTGGAACGGATTGCCCAAGGAGGTGGTCAAAGCCCCTGGAAGTGTTTAAGGCCAGGCTGGATGAGGCTCTAGGCAGCCTGATGTAGTGTGAGGTGTCCCTGCCCACGGCAGGGCTGTTGGAACTACACGATCCTTGTGGTCTCTTCCAACCCTGACTAATTCTATGATTCTATGATTAATTTAATGCTTTAGCTGTTGGCGTATTTTGTGAGTGCACTTACATAGAATATATCCATCCATAAAAAATAAAATTCCTAATAAACATGAAACAAGTGTAAAATATTAACATATTAATGGTATATATGGCATCCCAGAGTTTTTTTCCCCTAGTACTGCTGAATTTGTAACTACAATTTCACATTACTGGAGTAGTAAAGTAGCAATTGGAATAAGTTCCTTGCAATGACGTCCCTCATTTTAAGTGGATACATAGAGGCATGCAATTAAGTGGACATTTATAAAGAATAATTTTTTGCTTTCAGAGTTTGTTTGTTAGCATACATGTACATATTTACAATCTTTACTGCCCTCTAAAACACTAGTGGACAATAGAAACAAATGCAGTTGATCCAGCTGTGTACTTAATTACTAAATTCTTTGCTCATTTTCAGCAGCTTATTTCAGGCTCATTTTCAGAAGCGTACTTCCTCAGCTGGATTCATTCTTGTTAGTATAAAATAATCAGAATGCAGTCAGATATGTAGAGGGCATGGAATCAGATTATTTTTTATGTTTCACAAGCTAAAAATATTTAAAATGCTGCTTGGAAGTCCAACACGTATCTTACAATGTTGAGTGGAGAGGGAGTTTCAAGTCCCATCTGGTTTTCAAGGTAATTTTATTATATCTTTTAGATATATTTTTTAGCTTCTGGGTATTATGTTTATTGCATGGACTGATTTGTTATCTGTTTTTTCTTCTTGACTGAAATCTGTTTTTATGAGAGACACTGAAATAGCATGTGCTTTCAGCTGCTAGTTCTTAGAGACTGCAGATAGAATCGTCATTTCATACCGTCTGTAGACTAGCAGGAGTCTGCATTTGCTACTTCAAAGCTGGATATGTGCAAAGTTAATGAATGTAAGTTCTTAAAACACAGACAGAGGCTTTGCTTATAACTAGCACTTGTATAGTTCTAGGAGTAAATACGAGTCAAAGACAACACTTTTGTTGAAATATCTTTTAATGAATAAAAAAATAAATTGCAGAAAAGCACACAACTAACTTTTAAAACTACAAATTTACTCATTACTCGTTTACACATAATCTGATCTATTTAATAGCTGGTTAATATTCTAGATTACATATAAAACTGCAGAATGAATCTAGTCTTTTTACATACTTAGGTAGAAATAGGTGTGCCATAGGACAGTATAGTGAAGCACACATCACTATGGCGAAATTATATAAAAAACAAAGTGGTAACTTTAACATTGAAAAACTACATAACGAGAAAGAAAACTGGAACTGATGAGGTGATAACATCATAAACTGAATTGATACCAGCCATTGTTTAAAAGAAGTAAATCCTCTGTCAATGAAAGTACTCCAAAGAATGCTTCAAAGCTGTCATATACTGATGGAGCCATTTTTAACAGAACTTTTTTTTAACAAAGAGTGGTATTTTTGGTATTAGAAAATAATGCAGTTCCTGATGTTGTACTTTTTTTGGTGTGTAAATACAAGTCATACATCTGATAGGCAATTATACACTATTAGAGTACATACTTGATCAGAGCAAATTGTGGTAAGAACAATGGAGAAAACATAATACACAATTTTAGAAAGTGAACTAGAGAAAAGTGGTGGCACGTTTTCAGTCATAGCTCAGATAACAGCAACCATCTTTGTTATCAGGATGGTTTTAGTGATTAAAGTAGTTCCCAGGTGGTACAGTATTTAGCCATGATCATTTTTCCAACTCAAGGATTATTCACATTAACAAATGTTAGAACAGATTTCTAGACAAATAATGAAATGCATTTTCTCTAGAAGTCTGTAAGTAGCACCATCTTAAATACTACTTGCTGGGATATATCTTTTGGATAAATTTTCATTAAATTATATGTGACTGAATCACTAATAGATTAAGTAAAAACTTCAAATTCACTGTTTACAGGAAATTCTTACAATTTGAGAAAGAAATTTTAAAAAATAATTATATGGGAAAAAAATCAGCCACATTTTATTCAATTTGTTGTAGCATTGGGCAAGTGCAACTCCTCAGGTTTCCCTGCGCTTCCTCCCCTCCTTCCATATGCCCAGTAACTTGCAATTAGATGAAAATACTTAAATGGGTACATTTTCAAAAACACTTTAGTTGTCATGTGGTTTGTTTTTTTTTCTGAAGAAACTATACTTTATCAGCTAATTATGCGCCTTCATCATTATAGCTATTTCAATATCAATGCACGCAATTTAATGGTGTACAAAACGTTGTTTGACTTAATTTTTCACTGAGGCCATATCGTTTAAAATAGACAGAAAAGAGAGATATGCATGAAAGAAAAGAAAAAAAAATACATCAAAGAAGTTCAATTAAGATGACTTTGGTAAATAAAAATGAAAAACACTGGGCTCGTAAGAAGCAGGGTGGAGACTTCAGTCATCTATGCTCCATTCTGTATGGCTCTGTTCATTCTCTCTGTCTTCCCTAATGTCTGCTGCTCTTCCTTGGTGTCTCTCCCAGTCATACTGAATCTCAAGTCTCCTCTACAGATGCTCTGTAGCTGTGCAGGCACTGCTGGATGCCAGGAGATAGTGTGCCCTGAAAGTACTTACATGAGGATCTTACTGCCATGAAAGAGGTATGGGCTGCAAGTTCTTCTGCACATCTCTCAAAAGCATAAGATGAATTACAATTTGCCATATTTCTAAAGTAGTATTTGTATAATACAAGTTCCTGGTTACCTGTCTTTCAATGCTGAAAACTTAAAGTATGCTTGTTTAACCATGTCAGGATGACTTTCAGACGTGGGGGAAGCAAACAGTAACTTACTATATTTATTCAACCACTTTATTACAGCCATGGATCACATTTATGAAGATATTATAAAGTTACAAGGAGTTGTAATTAAAAAAGCAGTTCCAACAATGTAAAGTGGTCTATTACATGTTCCATATGACAACTTTATTACTGCAGTGGACCAGTATAGCAATTACAAATAGGAAATATATTACACAAACCTTGTTCTGAGACAGAATGCTACCCACAGGCCAATATACTGTAAGAATGTATTATTCTGTGATATTAATAATAATTATTTTAGGGTTACAAAGTAAGGAAGTAAGCTCCTGTAACTTAGCAATCTGATGAAAAAAAAAAATAGTAACAAAAGCAAATTTAGCAATGGAAACACATTATCTACTATTGATTAGTTCTCGATGGCTGTATGGTTATAATTAGCATTTGTATGTTTTCCCATTATAGATATTAATGGTCATTAACATTTTGTCATGGATTGAAATGTTAAAATAGGACAAACTGGTACTATAGGCTGTACAAACTTGAAATAACTGTGACGGTTTGGGAGTTTCCCGCCCCCCCACACTTTAAAATGACCCAGGCTAGACTCTCAGCCGGTTGGAAGTTAAGAGATGAAGCTCTATTTACAGCTCAGCACAATATACAAGCAAATATATACAGTATATACAGGAATATTTACAGAAATATACAAGTATAAGGTAATACAGACACACAACTCCCCTCCCAGAAATCAGAGACCCCAGGAGGGGCTCCCAACCACCCTTCTACCTTCTCCCCACNTACCTTCACAGTCTACAGTATAATTTTCTCTATTAAAAAATATTCCAATTAGCTCAAACCAGCACAATAACTCATATCTAGAAGACACTACAGTACAAGTAAAAGAGAACACATAACAAATGGAAAAAGGGGAACAAAGTATGAGAATCAGAGGTTTGGATCATCATGATTTAAACATACTTTTTGACAAACTTCACGCTGATGCTGAGTTTTATGGAGAATTTAGTTGAAGACAGCTAAGTAGCTTTGAAAATGTTTATAAACAGCACTTCTCAAGCATGAGAGAGGGATAAAGGTCTTTCCTAAAAGATTTAAGGGGTAGATGATGGAGATATTCACTATGAATAAACCTTTTAATCCTTTCCAGTGTTGTTCAGTGAATGAGAGAATGTATGTATTGTAAATGGCCATGAAAAGGATCAAAAGAAAAAAAAAACCTACTTCAAACTGAGAACACAGGGCTTCCACAAATCTACTCAAAATAGAAAACTAAGGGCTGCTGAAAAATATGTTTTGTTCGGAAGCATGATGGATCCAAAATTTCAGGTATCAAAAACTCCACACTTAAGTAAGTTTCCATAGCAAATGCTATCAAAGAGTTTATTATTTTTATTAGGAAAATGTATCTCAGATTGTTTTTTCATGTATTCGTGCATGTTAATATTAGACACAGTAACTAAAATCAAGATAAAAATGTAAACAAATTACCGATACAACTACAGTAATTAATTAGAATTCAAAGCACACTTATGGAAAAATTGAGACAGATAAAAGGAGCTAGGCATGCATTTTTTAACAGATGGTGCTAGATAAGGTCACACAAATATAATTGAGGTCACAATTTGGTCACTGTCAGAACAGACACTCAGTGAAAGAGGTGAATTTCCTTCGGTGTTTTTCATTAATTACTCAGTGCCATTCAGGCAGTGCTGTCTATTGTAGATGCTCTTTATAATGTCTTGTTCATAGAAGACTTTCTCTACAATATTCTTTTAATATCATGTAACTGAAGAAAAATATAAATCTGTTTGTGGAAACATTTATTTGCCTTTCAGCTGGAGAGACAAAAGCCTACCTGTATCAATAATGTATCTTCGCTATAGGTCTCTGTAATAACACTTTCAGAGTATAAATAGGTTTAGGTGCATCTTTACTGCTGATGTAGGAAGAATTGATAAAAAGTAACCATCAATTTTTATGAGAATATGAACAAATTTTGCATTCAAAGACTTGTCTTGGACAAATACTGCTCAAATTCTCCTCAACTTTCAGCATGTAAAACCAGAGTTTTATTGACCTTGCTGTTGATTTTACATACTATATCTAAGAGGAGGTTTTGTTTTGTGACCTTTATCAACCCTAGTATAAAAAAAATTACATTAAATAACATTGTACACAGTAAATCATGGATTCATTATTGCATGTATTTGTAGCAGAAGTCTTTCACATTTGAATGCCAGTTAGAAAGTGTATTACAGAAATCAAATCAACTGAGTTTTCACATGGACCTCAAAGCATAACATTATGCTGTTTCAACTTGTCCAAAATAGTCTGTCCACAGTTGTGTAGGCTCAGCCTGCAGATGCAACCACTACAGTCAGTACTTTTATGTGAATGATGTCCGTATCACTGTGGTTTTCTTTCATAATAGTACACTTCATCTAGCTAAAACAAAATAATATTTCTAAAGTATCATTAATGTATCAAGTTTAGGAACATACTTGATTATATCTTCCTTTTCACTTATCAGTGAATTACTTTCCTGAAAAAATGTCCCTCTCTTTTTTTTTCATTTAACATTAATTTGGATCAGTATTTCGGCCTTTTCCCTTCCCTAATAGCTTTATACAGAAATATGTGACAGAAGTAAGAACAGTTATATCAGCAATAAATCCTCTAACAGTATTTACCTAAGCAAAAGTTTGTACTTTTGCATTTGGGAACTGGATGAAACCAAGGTCATGATATCACCAAAGTCAGATTCAATATGGTATTTTATTGTTTCGTGATTTCGGTAATAAAGGATAATACATTTCTGTGACAACCATTTAATTCCACAGTCTGTGGATAGTTTTGTTATAATAAAAATATATTGCTTCAGGCTTTTTAAACCAGCTTGGGTACATTTACAACTTGGAGCTTGTCACACATGAGGAACAAGTATCTCCTTTTACAAATACAGTACCAGTGACATTGGTGGTAAAGCGTAATTGAGTTTTGCCATCGCATATTGAAAATGAATAATGAGAATGACATGAAAAGTTTATATATATATATATATATATA
>VWYK01079282.1:0-11126 GCA_013399775.1 Semnornis frantzii | reverse complement strand
TTACAGCAATATATCTGCCTAAAATACTGCTTTGGCTAGATGAGCCAGATTAGCTCATGACAGATGAGCTTCATGAACATTTCATTGCCAAAGAACCCTGTCAAAATATTGGTGATTTCTCCGAATCTGTTCAACATCATGGAGATGTCAAATGAAGCCTGGAAGGACATTATTTTTCAGGAAGAACAAAAACAATGAAAGCATACAAAGAGAATGAGCTTAGATTTTTCCCCTCCTCCCCTACCCATCACTTTGGTTTCATTGAATGCTGTCCTTACAAATACTCTGGCATCAACTCTGAAACCCTCAGTCCCATAAATGTTGGTGAATCAAAGAATGTACTGAATACCCTCAGAGAACATGTTTCTGTGTTTCGGTAGCCAGGTTTGCAAGCCGATAATGTATTTTCACCTAGGTGCAGAGACTGTATAATCTCACTGCATAACACAATTTAATGAAGATTTACACTACTGGCACTGGTTCTGCCATCCATCCCTCCCTCCTGGGCACAGTGGTACAGCACCTGATGCATCAGTGTCTGACCACCAAATCTGTAGTTCCTTATGCTGAAAGCTGATCTCAGTCACTAGTCTTAAGTATATTGTCATGCATATGGAAGATGATACAAAATGTGAACTAGTAACTGATAGAAGTTATTTAATCATGGTGGGGGTTTTGGTGGGTTTTTTTTTGTTTGTTGGGTTTGTTTGTTTGTTTTTTCCCTGCCATGGCTCATTGCTTGCAGAATCTATGAGATACTGTTTACATCAAGTGTAGTTCCATGTAGGACAATGGAGTACCACTAGCTTTAAATTTCAAAGGATTTGATCCATTTGTCACAGAACTGCACCCCTCAAGGTAAACTAGGAAATGAATCTTTCACTCACACATCTGATTTTCTCAAGTGTCAACAGTCAGGCTGTCAAACAGATAAACTGAACACCCTTCTCCCCCCAAAACTTTGCATCATCTGATCCAATTCCTTCCTCTCACTGAACTTTTATGCTGTGACTTGCTTGCAAGATTTTTTACCTACCTTTAACTAGAGGAAAATTTACGTTGAAAATCACGCTTGATTCTGCAGGGCAAGTTCTGGGACAAGGAATCTTTTTCTTAAGTTTTACGATTCATAACACCACTGGCCAAATGCTTAGCTAAATGCTCATGTTACTGACAGTCAGGAAAAAGACTCAAATGATTTTGAATATGACTGTTCTGTCTCTGAAGATTTCCTCAATCATTAAAGAGTCTGCAACCAACGCAGTGAAAAGACAAGGTAAAAAGGACCACAAACATGTTTTCCCATACCATTCTTCCTGTGTGCTTGCTGCCTCTGGCCTCAAACTGTACAAATGAAAGCTTGTTTGATTTATGTCAAAAACTATATATAAAATATCACACAGGATCCAGAGAGAAACACAGTCACTCTGGGCTTTGGTTTCATTATCCATTGAGGAATAACTGACTACAGCCTTGGAGTACGTAGAACTGATCAAAGTGTCTGCTTCCTCACAAACAAAGAGAAACCCACTGTAGATTTCCTGTTTCATGCTCCAGTGCCAAAACACAATGAAAAAAAGTTCTAGATGAGCATGTGAATTATTCTAAAACATTGTTCCATCAAATCTAATGGTTGTGCACATTTGTGAGACTCACCATTTGAAATGTCAAGGCACTGTCAGCAGTGTGTCCTGAGGTGTGATGTCTATTTGTGATAATTATTTGCTTTTTAAAGTTCTGTATCATCCGCATCAAAACAGGATTCTCCTTAAGTGTGCCTGAAATGCAGAGATGTCAGTGCTGCCTGCTTTATTCAGACTTGGGTTTGAAATACTCTGTGCCAGGGAAGCATAGAGTCAGGTTATGACTACAATGCCATTTTTGAGTTATTTTTAATTTTTCTCCTAAAATTGTATGCACCGTGGCTGATGGAGAATGATCATTAACACTATTAGTAGGGGACTGATTTTTCTCTGTGCACTATGTGCAGCATGATGCATCAAGCAAAATGACATTGTAGTAATTGTTACTCTTACTCCAGTATTAGCGAATGATAAACTTTTAGGATTTACTGGAATTCGATATTCAGCTCTCTTCTGTGGCTCTTAGAGCCTGTTTCTCTGGTCATTTCAAAACTTTATTGAATGAAACTGAAGGCAGTTGGCTATGTTTTTGGGTAAGTTCTGTTAATGTAGGAGGGCTGTCTTCTGAGTGCTAAAAAGACCATTTCCAAATCTTCAGCATCTTCTCCCTTGACAGCACAAGTTACTACGCAGAATGGTTTAGATGATGCTGAAATGAAATTTTACAGGAGATCCACAGCCTTCCCAGAGGAGACACAGTAGGGACTGGCAGCAAACTGAGGGGACCTGATAGCATCTTCTCCATCTTTCATTTCTGGAAGGTGATACTCTGTAAATAAGCCACGCCTTCCCCCCCCCATGTTCACTTTGGTATTCTGAATATAACCATTTTTCCTATTGGGAAAGAAATTCTTTGAGGAGGAGGTTGGATCTTTGACTGTAGACAATCTGGCAGCTACCTTACTCCTGCTATCTCCCAGCAGAAATCGTTACAAAAGAAAATGGCCCAGACGAACAGAATCATGAAGGCTCTTGCAGATACTCTGATCTCTGCCATGACCGGCAAGAAGTATCATAGGAGATGGATCAGGAATCTTAGCTGTAGGGGAGCTCAGAGCTATTCCAGTTCAATCAGATTTCACAATTTGCACTAATGAAGAGTGCTGGCAGAAGTTCAAAGCTACTCCAGGTCTCGACTTTCTCTCCACATTACTATAAAAATGACTGTAGAAGTGTTAACTGCAGAGGAGCCAAAAGTTGTTTTGGTTCCAGCCTTTCCCAGCAGGAGTAACTGAGAAAATAGAGTAGGAGTGCTAGTTCTGCTCACAGCTCCCTCAGCCTCCTGCAGAACGCCAGAGACGTTGCCGGGAACATGACAAAGTATGCCCAGTGCTGTCCCTCTCGCAGCTCCCTGCAGCCTCAGCCGCTCCCTGAAAACGCCGCCGCCGCTACAGACATCAGCTCAATAACTCCACGAGTATTCAGAATTAGCATCAGTCTGCTTCTGATAACCCGATGGCGGTTTGGGAGGCAGAAGGTATCAGGAGGTGGCTGCGTTCAGCCAGCATTGATTTCTTCAGCCTTTTGTCTCTGTCTGCTTTCTGTCTCATTTGGAGGTGGTTACTGTTACTACAAGTAGCATGAATCATGTCTCTGTTAAAAAACAGAGCTTCAGTTGTCTTACATAACGCCCGGTAACTGCATGTCTAATAATAGCAAGTCATTTCCAGGTAGGGAATTTGTCTGTGTCCCAGACCCAGACACATGCACATGCACAAACACATACACATCTTCATAATTACTCTTTACACTGCACTTTAGAGAAGGAGTGAGCTTTTACCATGCAGTATGACAATTCTGAGCTGCAGAACCTGGAAACTATTATTTTAAAATGCCTTCCCCCCACCCCCCTCCCCCCTTATTCTCTCCCAAAGCCAGTCCAGCACATGGAATTTGCTTCACAGCCCAATCAGCAAGAGGCAGCAAAACGAAACCTGACAGCGCTGTTTGGTTTTGAGAGTGCTGAATGGCAAATGACCTGTTTGGATCCTGACCTGAAAGCTTGGCTCTTTCTGGATGTTAACTTCCATCTCTGACAGAAGGTTTACATGTTGACAAAGTTGGTACTTCTCATAGTTCTGTCAAATCCTTATTTTTAACACCCCTCAGCTTCCACCTTGGAAAAGTAAAGGACAATATGCAACTCCATGATTACTGCAAGGCTGATAGATAATGCTGCAAACTAATAATGAGGTCTTCAAATGGAATTTCTTTATAAATGGAAACTACTATTTCTATTGGAACCTATGAGTTGTCCACAGAAAGAAGAGTTTCTGAAGATTATTAGGATGTCACGAGAATTCTGAACATTAGTTCAGTAGGAGGTCAAGGAAGAAATTCTTGCTGGTAATGTTGCTGGTGTTCTGTAAGACATTGAATTGCCTATCCTCTTGTCAGATGGAACAAAATTTTGCTGCAGAGAAAGATGCTATCGGGTCCATCAGCTTTAGTACCCTGACTCTGATTAGTAACAAACACAAAGCTCTTCAAAGGGAAGGAATCATAGAAGATCTCAAGTTCTAAGGGACATTAGGATCATCAAACCCAACTCTATGCTTCCTGCATGACTAGCTAAAACTAAATTCTATGACTAAAAGCATCATCCAGATGGTCCTTAAACTCTGACAGCCCTGGTTGCTGTGACCATTTCCTTGTGGAGAAGGCAAATGGTGTGGTTATAGATTGTTTCACAAGGTTTTCCAAATAAATCAGTTTCATCTGACCTCCCTTACCATCAACCAGCATACCTGGGTATCTAAGCTTGGATTACTAACATAAAAGCCAAACTGCATTCACTCTAAATTTCTATATTCTGTCAGTTTAAGAGATGGATTTGAGCCAAGGATTTGAAAAGCCAGTTTGACTTCTAGATTTGTTCAGCTTTGGGAGCTCAGTTTAGGTTCATCTCTTCACATAGCGGGAATGTAATGAACAGTTAAAAACATAACCAATGACATAATAAAATACGTTCTACTTCAGCTTTTATTTCTATTACTTTTTTTCATCTCAGGTAATCTTTCCTGAAAGTTTGCTGGAGGCACTTCAAAACAATAAAACATAGTGGATCGGATGTCAGATGCTGGTACTATGCCTTATTCTAACCAACCTGCACTGTATAACCAGGCAGTATCCTTGGAGAAATTATTACTTGCCTGTCAGGATCTATGAGCAATACCTCGCAACTTGGTATTGTTATTACAGGATCAAGTTTCTTACTTATTGCGAATCCCTGTATTCACAAATCACCTTACAGTAAAGTCAGAACCATACTAAACTTAAATTATGTTTGAACTCACAAACTAACTGGTCTGGCCAACAGCTGCAGACCAGCTTTCACAGATGCCCTCCCACTAAGTTAGTCCATAACACTGATATGAACTCAGGTAGATTTCTGTGGGTGCAACAGGGAAAAAAAATTGGACTGGTACTTTTTATTTGTTATCAAATAAAAGCCTGCGGTTTAGCAGCAATAAGCCTACTGTGAAAAGTCCAAAGACCCAAGCAAGTGAAAAAAAACCCAAATCAAACAAGAAACCTGCTGAGTTGTAAACTGTAGTTTATCAGTATCATGCAGTCATGAGCTGACTGTGTTACTGCCCTAGGGTAAGAAGTTCTTACCTTTTCTGTAGAAAGTCAAATTAATTTGCCTTTGCTATCTAGTAATCCCCTTGTCAAACAGTAAGAAATTCAGATATTGGCCACTCCGTGCTACAACATGCTATTTAGAAAGCCGAAAGAGAGAAACAAATGGGAACTGCAGATCCTGCATCACTTGCTGAACTTGCAGCATTCCTGCTATAAAAACAGTGTTAATATTTTAATTGCTGATCATAACACCACATCCCAGATTCTCGCTAAGCATCTGAGAACACAATGCATCTTGTGCATTCAGGTTATTTATTTTTATGACGACTGAAACTCCTGCAGGAAACACTTTCACTGGTGGCCCAGCAAAGGGTTAAGCAAAAGTTGGACTCAAGTTTATAAAGCCATCTGAACTGGCTTCAAGTAGACATGAAACATCTATGCATCTGGAAAATGGAGCTTGCAATTGACTGTTCTGTACCATCTGCTCTCAAGAACATTTTCTGCTTGGGAGTTGCATAAGCAATGAAAAAAAGCACACAAACAACTTCCTGTACCATGTTTTTGGTCACTTGTAATGACGCATTACAAAGCAAACCAGCTAAATATGCACAACTGTGCCTCACTCCAGATGACAACATGTATTATATAAGAGCAATGCCTGACAGAAAGACACTTATTTTAAGGTATCATGACACAAAGAGCACTCAAGGGGAAATACTAGCTACATGGAAGAGTTGGGGGCAAGTGCCAGGGACAGTTTTGCTTCCATCTTGAAAGGCCAAGTGCAGTTCAGAAGACAGAAAAATAATAATAATTAAAAAAAAAAAAAAGGACATGTTTTGGTTTACAAAATAAAATGACAGAAGGTTGGACAGAGGGGTTTGGAGAGCATGTCTTATGAGGAAAGGCTGAGGGAGATGGGATTGTTTAACCTGAAGAAGAGGAGGCTGAGAGGAGATCTTACTGCTCTTTATGGCTACCTGAAAGGAGGTTGGAGTGAGGCCACTCTTGGCCTCTTCTCCCAGGTAACTAATGACAGGAAAAGAGGTAAAGGCCTCAAGCTATGCCAGTGAAGAAATTCTTCACTGAAAGAGCAGTCAGGCTGCCTGCCTGGAAAGTGGCGGAGTCACTTGTCCATGGAGGTGTTCTAAAGACAAGTAGATGTGGCACTTTGAAACGTGGTCTAGTGATCATGAAAGTGTTGGATAGAAAGCTGGCCTTGATCTCAGAGGTCTTTTCCAACATTAATGGTTCTATGTTCTAACTTGTTGCATCTCCTTCTGTAAAAGGGAGTCTAACTTGTAATGAATGCAATCTTTTTGTTGTTATTTAATGTCACTTTAACACATTTCGGATTCAAAATTATTCTTATCCCAAAAGCTTTTAAAAATATAATTTGTTTAGACTCGCTTTGTTTGCCTGTTGGGAAGCCATGGCCTGATTTAATCTTGTATTATAGCATAAATAAAACAATATCCACAGGAATTAGAATAGTTTAAGCAGAATAAAAATATCTACCTCTCCAAATGAGTCTCAAGCCTTTACAACTGTGTACGCATGTACGTGTTGGCCTCCTTCTCTTTCCAGTCACTGCACTAATGGATTTGAATGGAGACACAGGGGGGTAAGCTCAGCATCCATGCCAACGCAGGGAACCGCTGAAGGCAAAGGGGGACCAAAACCGAGAGCGAAGCAGGGTCTGTAACTAAAGGAAGGCAGCCTGCCTCTACTTTGGGGGATTTCTGACGCTGAAGTCAAGATGAATTTCCCTGCTAATGAACAGACTCAGGCTATCAGCCCACAACCGTTACCAGCGGATCACTCAGCCATATAGATCTGACCTGGTTTGGCCACGGGCTCATGATCACATTACTATCAAATTAGCAAAAGTTTGTGTCGCTGCCTGAGAACAGACGATAGATAATCTAGCCTGAAGTCAGAGTGGCGCACATAGGTGATATCTGATCTGGCATAAAGCCTGCCACATAAAGTTAATCCATTTGTTCTGAAAACATTCAAACCAGTATGTGAATTTATCCTGGATCAACACTTTGTGTTATATGTTTTCGATAGGGTATTATGACCCAGATCCACTGTGCCATCAAACCATAGCTTCAGAAATTATTTGCACCAGAGATTTTGCAACCAGTTCTATCAGTCTACAGGGTAAAACAACTCCAAGGGAGACAAACTCACATCCACATGAGAAACAGACTGTCCTCATAAAGACTACTCGTGTAAAAATAAAGGGATTCACTTCCTAATCAGTAGCTATTACTTCCCACAAGCCAAAAGGACTTAGACCACCAAATTTTCTTCTCACCTTCAAAATACAGTGGCTTTAACACAGGGGTTTCCTATATAATGGACCCTGTAGTTTAGAATTCTCATGGGAACAGTCCATCTCTAAGAAAATATCTCAGCCTGTGGCAACAAAGTCTTGGGTTAAGGAGAGCCCTTTCAAGATTTCAGCTGAGTTAAGCAGGTGCACAGTTCACACAGGTCACCTCTGCATGGGAAGGAACATCAATATCATTTCTGTACCTACAATTCATTAATAGCAAAACCTGGTTCGTATCCTCTTTGGTACAGCATCCTTCCTCTGCCTCTGTTTGGCACCTAGCCCCCTTCTGGATTCTAATACCTTACACCTCCAGCCATCAGAAGGACACGGTCTGAAATTTTGTTCAGAATTACACAGGTAAGTCTCCTCTGGTTTTCGTGGAAGCACACCCATGCAAACGAGAGCTGAATTTGGCCCTCTATCTTTCCAAAGGAAGACTAACGATCAAATAATTTTCTCACATCTCTGTTTGCACTTTCACAGTCTGGTTACATTGATTTGTGTCTCATAAGTAGACATTTCCTTTGTTGGTTACAAATCAATGTTATAGACCTACCCTGCCTGCACATTTCCCCCTTCCCTCTTACTGTGTGAAAAACAAAGAGCAGTCTCAATTCTTCTTGCTTTAAAAATGTGAACTTCCTTGATGAGGCATAAGAGAGAAAAGCAGATAAAATTCAAGCTCTCCCTAAAAACCAGGAAACGTCTGTGCTTAAATTTCTAATTACTGAGATGCTTTATGGTATGATAAACACCTTTATCATTCCAGTCCTGCCACGGCTTTGTTAACTTAGTTATAATCCTCTCCTTCACATATCACAAGATTTCCTGTTGCAGCCCAGTGTGGTATCACAGACAACTATGACTTCGTGGCATGAGTAAGGAAAAAATAGGCAAAGGTTTTAGTCTGCAGCAGGAATGAGTTGCCACACAAATCTCCTGGAAAGGATGGAAAAGAAAAGGAGTTGCAATTGGTGCCTGAGAGGCAACGAGTTTTTGACTGGAGTATGGAAATAAACCAGCAAAGATAGCTAGGTATTTTACTACAAATGGATATGTGTGATAATAGAAAAGGAGTAGTAAGAAACTGAGCCATCAATCAGAATATACCAAGTGAAAGAAGGTACAGGCATAAACGTGGAACATCTCAGTTTGATTTGCCTTTATTAAAAGAGAAAAAAAAAAAAAGAAAGAAAAAAGTAAAAGCAGTCTCAACTCAGTCTCATCAATTTTAATACTATGAAGAAGTTTAGTAAGTGACAGTTCCACCAATTTGATGGAAAACTCATGGCAGCCAAAATAAAAATAGAAATATATTAGTGCTGCCATCAACAAAAATAACAATAATGATAAGATTTAAAGGATGTGAGATCAAAAAGGAAAAGAAAATTTTTACAAATATGAAACAAGGCTTGCTAGACTGCCATCATCACCATCAAAGAACATCTTCAGAAGTCAAAAGGGAATTTTATTTATTTTAAAGAACAGCACTAGGAATCAGGAAATCTGGGTCCTACTTACACCTCTACTGGGGAATCTATGCTTGGCCTTGAGAAAGATATTTCAATGCTCTGTGCTTCTGCTTCTCTGTAGGGCAAATCAAGATACTAACACTGACTTCAAGGGATTTTGTAAAATTTAGTTTGTGAGTGTTGAGAAAAAACACTTTCAGGTCTTTATGCAGAAAATATTATACAGAAAGAAATACAAAAGGGAGTATTAAGATTTGGGAAATGCCTGGAAAAGCGATTCCACAATTTTACTGTCTCTTGGGAATCACAAGAAAGGAACAAGTCATTTCTTCTTTTGGCTTTTATTGCCAAAGGATGCTTAAAGCTTCCCAGTCAAAGTTGCCCTTGAAAATAGCTGAAGAATCAGTGAGTAAGTGGTAATGGGGAGCCCTGCCTTGGCTGTGAGCTTGCTCAGCCTCACTCCTTGGTGGACTGCAATGCTGCTCAGCAAGGCATGTGCTAATTCCCAGGAAGATAACACCATGCTGCTGGTGTGGTGAGAAGAGAGATGAGGAAAACTTGCGACTACTTGGATGTCTGACAACTGGCACAACCTCTTGGCAGCAGCAGTTCAGGCAAGATGTCCCAAATTTTGCTCTAATACTCTGAGGACCAACCATTCAGTCTCTCTGCTCCACCAGTTCATGATCCAAGGCATCAACCTGCTTTCCTTGTTTTTAAAATGGACCTAGCTCTCCAAAATTTCTGAGTATTGTAACAGTAAGTATAGCGGACATATTAAACCCATTAACTAGATTAGAAAGAAAAACAGAGTGATACAACATGAGAACACTAAAATGAAGGGAAATATAAAACCAAACCAAAATTATTCTGATTTGATACAAAATTTCTAAACCATTTCACTTAGATGTAAGTGACAAACAGAAGACATCAAGCTGCTGTGAGTCAGACCTGCAGGCTCTCCTTGTTGATACCCAATGACAGGACAAGGGGCAATGGGTGGAAGTTGAGGCATAGGAAGTTGCATGTAAACATGAGGAGGACTTTTTTCACTATGAGGGTCACAGAAAATTGGAACAGGCTGCCATGGGGGATTGTGGAGTCTCCGTCTCTGGAGATATTCAAAACCTGCCTGGATGCGTTCCTGTGTGATCTGGTATAGGCGATCCTGTTCTGCAGGGGGGTTGGACTGGATGATCTTTTGAGGTCCCTTCCAGCCCCTGACATTCTGTGATTCTGTGAATCAAATCTATACAATGTTGGTTTTGGTAGCATCCATGTCGCAACTCTTGTCTCTAGTAAGACAATCCTAAAGCACAAGCTCAAAAGGTGGAATTGCCAATGTGTGTTATAGATGAAGAATCTATCCTACCAAAAACCCCAATCAATGACATGTTGCCAATTCAAAAGGACTACAACAATCACATAAACCACTTAGAGAGCTCAATACACATTTCAATGCAAATATATTTACAGCCGCTTGTTTACAGCATATACTTCCTTCCACTGTATTCTGCATGCTTTTCTTATCTTGCACTATCGAAGTTAGCAGACAGTGCAAAGGTATGTATCTTTTTCTTATCTTATCCTGAACAGGCTTCACTAACAAGAGTATAAATATTGCCTTTTCAGTTCTAAGCTGCAATTAGTGTGGAGGTCACTGCATTGCAGTTAGCACAAAGGTCACAGTAGCATAGCTACCCAGGGGTTTCTGCACTAAAGTTAAGCCTGAATCCAAAGCATTCTGTGTGTATGGAAATGTATAAGCTTGCTTTCTACACCATGTCTGTACATATGCATGCCAGGAGTAGATGTTTAAGGAACAAATAACAGTGATCAAAATATCTAATTGCCGGATGGACAAAAGACTTACCTGGTGGTGAGCACTTCGGGGAGAGAAATGAAGCCCTGCCTTTTACATTTCATGAATTTTAAGAAGCTGCTCATATTATTTGTTTACTTTAACCTGACCTCAGTTCTGTTGACAGAAAGTGCTACAGCAAAATTTGTGCCGGAATACAAACACCTTCAAAAATTGCAAGGTATCTCAATGGGGCATTTCTTTCTGGGTTTTTTTGT
>VWYK01079281.1:64770-82739 GCA_013399775.1 Semnornis frantzii | reverse complement strand
GCTGGATATTAGGAAAGATTACTGTACTGAAAGAGTGGTCGGGCATGGGAATAGGCTGCCCAGGTAAGTGGTGAAGTCACTGTCCCTAAAGCTATTTAAAAAAACATGTGGCCATGGCATTTTGGCCCTAAAGGTATTTCAAAAGCATTTGGCCATGGCATTCTGGGGCATGGTTTAATGGCCACAGTGGCGTTAGCTCAATAGTTGGACTCAATGACCTTAGGAGGTCTTTTCCAACTGAAATGATTTTAGAATTCTATGATTCTCTCATCCCATTTGTATGCATGCAAGGTGCAGGCATCCAGCAAATGGGAATATCATTTGCCTCCCTTCTTCAGGGGGCCTCAGGCCTTAAAAGAGTGTCCATGACACTGACCATCCGTGCAGAAGTGAAGTGCAATAACAAGTAACACCAACCACCATGGCCTGGACACAGATGGAAAGCCATTCCACATCGAAGCAGACCTTTTTCCTGGGTTGCCTGGAGCCACTTGTCCCACTAGAGGAGCATCCTGATGAGAGATTGATGTGTCCATCCCAGTTGGAGGGATGCCTGTGTCTCACCAACACACAACTCATGGAGAGACACCACAGAGCAGCTTAGGCTTCTCCTGATGAAATGGTAGGGCTGCTGTCGCTCTGCAATTCTTCACAGCTTGGTTTGTCATCTGTGTGATGTAGACATTGACTCAATCAAGGGTGGCAATCGTGGAATTGTAGGATCAGTCAGGGTTGGAAGGGACCACAAGGATCATCTAGTTCCAACTGCCCTGCCATGGGCAGGGACACCTCACACTAGATCAGGCTGACCACAGCCTCACTCAGCCTGGCCTGAAACACCTCCAGGGATGAGGCTTCCACCACCTCCCTGGGCAATCTGTTACAGGCTCCCACCACCTTCATGGGGAAGAACTTCTTCCTAACATCCAGACTGAATCTACCCATTTCTAGCTTTGTTCCATTCCTGCCAGTTCTATTACTACCTGACACCCTAAAAAGTCCCTCCCCAGCTTTCTTCTAGCTGCCTTCAGATACTGGAAGGCCACAATAAGGTCACCTGGGAGCCTTCTCCTCTCTCCACACTGAACAGCCCCAACTCCCTCAGTCTCTCCTCACAGCAGAGCAGCTCCAGCACTCTGATCATCCTTGTGGCCCTTCCAGCACCTCCATGCCCCTCTTTTCCTAGGGGCTCCAGAACTGGATGCAGCCCAGGAATCATAGAATCATTTAAGTTGGAAACAACCCTTAAGATCATCAAGTTCAACTGCAAACTCACCACAATGCATCTTACTCCTGCCACGAGGCCATACAATATGAACGTGCCAGCCATTCCCACATGGAAGACAAGCTCCCAATACACAAGCAACCACATGCCAGGCTGGGAAAAGCCCTTGCTGCAAGCATGGATGAAGTTACACCAAAATACCACTTCAACAGTCCTTGCTACTCACGGTCCAAGGGACACAGCCCTGAGTGTATTAATCTTCATGTGAAAGCCCGTTCTGCAGAATTTAATGTTGGGGTCTCAGCAATGCAGAGTAGAGGGGGAGGATCACTTCCCTCACCCTGCTGCCTACACTTCTCTTGATGCAGCCCAGGAATCATAGAATCATTTAAGTTGGAAACAACCCTTAAGACCAGTTACACTGTACTGTGTTCAGTTCTGGAGCCCTCAGCACAGAGGAAGGACATGGAAGTGTTGGAGGGGGTCCAGAGGAGGCCACGAAGATGCTCAGAGGGTTGAAGCAGCACTCCTATGAGGACAGGCTGAGAGAGTTGGGGCTCTGCAGCCTGGAGAAGAGAAGGCTTCCAGGAGACCTTAGAGTAGCCTTCCAGTATCTGAAGGGGGCCTAGAGGAAGGCTGGGGAGGGACTATTTGCAAGGTCTTGTAATGTCAGGATGAGGGGCAATGGGTTTAAACTGGCAGAGGGGAGATAGAAACTGGATGTTAGGAGGAAGTTCTTTACAGTGAGGGTGGTGAGACATTGGCACAGGTTGCCCAGGGAGGTTGTGGCTGCTTCCTCCCTGGAGGTGTTCTCAAGGCCTCATCCAACCTGGCCTTGAGCAACCTGTTCTAGTGGGAGGTGTCCCTGCCTATGGTAGGGGGTTGGAACTAGATGATCCTTGAAGTCCCTTCCAACCTTACTATTCTATGATTATCAAGTTTAACTGCAAACTCACCACAGTGCATCTCGCTCCTTTCACGAGGCCATACAAGATGAACGTGCCAGCCATTCCCACGTGGAAGACAAGCTCCCAACACACAAGCAACCACGTGCCAGGCTGGAAAAAGCCCTTGCTGCAAGCGTGGATGAAGTTACACCAAAATATCACTTCAACAGTCCTTGCTACTCACGGTCTGAGGGACACAGCCCTGAGTGTATTAATCTTCATGTGAAAGCCCACTCTGCAGAATTTAATGGGATCTGCTCTAAAATATCAGCTTTGTTTCTTCCCCAACAAACCAGAAAGCCACACTCTCACGTGTTTATTTGAAATAGGGATTTAGCAAGTATTAAATGCTCCCCTCCTAGCTATGTTTGCAGGCCAGGATTTAAGTATCTGTGTTACAAGACGAGTCTGAGTTTTAACAGTGGTAAGCACATTCTAAAAATGGAATAAAATAATCAATTCCATGCACAAATCCCTGCCCGCCCAGTAACCCTCCTGACCCAAATACAACCGATGCTCCGATCCGCAGGGGACAGTTCCCTCTCTGTCTGCTTCAAGAAACAGCCAGAGAGCCAAGAGAGAAAACACTCCCCAGTTTTTGCAGTTCTCAGCTGAATCCCCTCAAAGGATAGAGCAGTGGGGAGGAGGAACTCTGAGAAGAGGCCACTTCGCACACACGTTGCATTCTTTGCACGGTCTTTACACACCGACTCGTCTCCTGTTTTGATGTAAACCGTGATGCTGCTTCACCACTGTCTGCAAAACAAGCAAATTCCAGCAGATCTGGCCAAACGCTTAAGCCACAGCTTAACTTCCAGTCCAGCAGCTGCTCAATGGAGCTATTCATGGGCCCTGCACAGACTTGAGCCCTTCCTGCACTGAGCCATGCTGAGCTCTTTTCCTGGCTGCAATCCGCAGTTCCCGGTAGGAGATATTTTCACCTCTGCCCTCCAGTTTTATCTCCTCTCTTTGTGCTGCATGTGATGCAACAGAAAAAAATTAAAATAAGAGAGAGAGAGGAAAAAAGAAAATAAAATAATCCAGAATGCAATGACTTTGATTCGTTTTTCATGTTGGCCTGAAGGTAGCCACAGTTCAGCAGGAGTAAGGGGCAGCAAAGGGGAACATTGCTGATTCCAGCCTAGCTCACCACTATAGTCATAGTACTGTTATATTATACATTCCTGAGACACCATTCTCACAGAAAAGAGCCAAGATTAACTGCAAGTCAGGTATGAGGTTATCTTTTTATAATGTATCTCTTTTTTTTTTTTTTTCCTGAGAGAGAAAGAAGAGTTATAGCTTTTTTTACATCCAGTGAATCAGACTCCTTGTAATTAGGGCTGCTGGTTTCCATGGTAACAAGGATCCAACTCCATTTTATGTGAAATAAAAAAAAGAATAGCTCCACTCCAGCTGGCGCTGCGGTCTGGGTACCTTGAGCCGGTGAAACGATGGCGTTGCAGACGTGGTGGAGCTTGGTAGCACTCAGGGCAGATCCACTTTGCTGATGGTGTCATCACGCCAGAGGAGGGAGGCACATCAAAACAGTCCCATCTCTGTCTGGCCAGGTTTATGGATTTGGGCAAGAAGCAGCTGGGCACTTGCCCAGCCTTCCCTCTGGCACCCGCGTCCCCGGACATCACCACCACCACCACCTTTGCTCTGCTCTGCAAGAGCAGCATTGCCCACACCCTGCCCCAAGGGTTGCAGCCTCCTCTGTGATGACTTCACCTCTAATAACAACTTCCAGGCCCCATGGACTCCACAGGAAAATAAACTTGAGTTATTTTTTTTCTCCTTTAACCATACTCTTATTTTAAGAATTGTGGTGTAAAAAGGAAGAGGTCACACCTAGCGCCGCTGGAATAAAGCGCTGTGGGTATGATGTGACTCTGGCAAGCAAGAAAGTGAATCACAGCAGTATCTGTGCTGCCTTTCTCAAGCAGTCTGGGACAGGTTTCTGCAACAGATGTTGCTGTTTCTATATGTAATTCCCTGCTGCTCTTTCAAATACATGAGAAAAAAGTCAGCCTAGCAATATAATAACACTCATCGGTCCACTAGCACTACTCTGCACACACGTCTGCAATACTGAGGAGGGACACACATGGAAATGCCCAGCAGATGCCTGCCGGTGTGCAGAGGCAGGCACTTGGCAGCATTGCTGCCTATGGGCAGCTGCCCATCTGCCAAAGATGCAGGTCCCCATAGCCCCAGAATCTCTGCAAACCTCAGTTTGAGGAACAGGAGAAGGACACTGAACTGTTGGAGTCCGGAGGAGGGCCACAAAGATGCTCAGAGTGCTGGAGCAGCTCTTCTATGACAGGCTACAAGAGTTTGGGTGCTGCAGCCTGGAGAAGAGAAGGTTTCTAGGAGACCTTGGAGTGGCCTTCCAGTATCTGAAGGGGGCTACAGGAAGGCTGGGGAGGGACTATTGACAAGGTCTTGTAATGACAGGACAAGGAATAATGGGTTTAAGCTGGCAGAGAGGAGATTCAAAATAGATGTTAGAAGTTGTTTGCAGTGAGGGTGCTGAGACACTGGCACAGGTTGCCCAGGGAGGTTGTGGAGCACAGAATCACCCAATGTGCTCAAAGATCAGGTCTTGCTGGAGCGGGGCTTTGGGAAGAGATGATTTGTCCTGTTAGGCAGAAGTTCTTTACAGTGAGGGTGGTGGAACACTGACACAGGTTGCCCAGGGAGGCTGTGGCTGCTCCCTCCCTCGAGGTGTACTCAACATCTCATCCAACCTGGCCTTGAGCAACCTGTTCTAGTGGGAGGTGTCCCTGCCTATGGCGGGATGTTGGAACTAGATGATCTTTGAGGTCCCTTCCAATCTAAACCATTCTACGATTCTACGATTTTACCAAAAGTGCAGGTACAGCTGTGGTGTCACAGCTTGCAGTCTGCCATGAACTCCACCAAAGCCACGTGCTATGGGAAATCGATGTTGGCATCGACTTGCTCCATCAGCTTGCGGCAGATAACGACAGCGTCGCCCGAGCCTGATTTGATTTCACAAATCAATACTGAGTGCTTAAGAAGGCGGCTGGCTGGAAAAGGCTTTGCACATGGATTTCCATGGGGAAAGAAGTAATTTTTCTGTTATAATTTCAATGCTGATTGTTTCAAACAAGTCTTTTCTTTTGTCCTCTTTTCCTGGAGACATTGTGGCATACACATGGGACACACAGGGCTGAAGGTTTCCCTGGGCTGGCCATGAGGGAGGTAGCATCTCCTGCAGAGCATCTGTGTGTTTCCAGGGACTGCCTCCCAGCAGAAGAAGGATAAAAAGAGAAGCTCATTACCAAAAGTCACCACTTCTGAACCATGATCTGGGCAGCAAAAACCCACAAGTCCCTTCTATAAATCTTGGAACTGGTTATTTTCTGGGTGGCTTTTCCCTCTTTTCCTGCTTCTGGTAACCCAGTGCCAAAGCCTGTTGGGCTAGCAGCTCAAGGGACAGGGGATGATGGGACAGCCTTATTTACCCACTGCGGCTCTTTGGGCACCCTGTATCAATATGGATGAAGCTCCTGGTGTCCATCTGCCACAACATTTTGGGAGCTAATTTTCAAGCACCACAGCATGGACTCATGCTGCCCTCACTATGTGGTGCTCCAGTGCCAGAGGTCAGGCCAGAGCTGTTCGTGAGGTCAAAAAGCCGCACGACATCCATGATTTTGACATGGTTGCCAAGAAAAATGTTGTCCTTTTTTCACTTTACCTTCAATCAAAAAAGCCTTTTCCTTAGCAATTAAGAATCTGACAGATAACCTGATGACAGAACCGGTTTGGCTGTAGTAAATCTGCCACAGGGGAAACAGGTAGGAGTTGCTTGAGCTTCCGTGTGCTACCTGGTTGAAACCAATCCCACGCCCGGGCACTGAGCTGCAGTAAGTGATGCTGTGGATGCCAAAAGATTGCGAGGGTTCAAAAGGAGAACTGGCAACTCACGGGACAGAAAGGCACCTGGGGCCACCTAATACCTAGAAATCACTCTTGGCTTAGAAAGTCCCCAAGCTGGAAATAATTTAAGTGTGAGAGAGTATCAGAGAGACGTTCACATTGTACTCCTCTTCCCAGCAACAAACCCTCCCATTCGCCTGACTCACCTCCTCTCTGCTCTCAGGTTGTGCTCAGCTTCACGTTCCAAGAACCAGAGCATCCCACAAATCACCAAATTACTGTTTGCTCACCTATTTTTTTTTTAACAGAAAGAATAAAAAATGCTGCATTTTAGGAGCCATCCTTTTTTGCATCTAGACACTAGTTAGACCTGTTTTTTGCCCTCAAGCTCTAGCAGGTGAAGAACGCTAAGGAAGTTTTGCCAAGGAAGTTCTTCAACCTTAAATTCAACATTAAATAAAGCTCACACTCACAGGACGCTCTCCAGAAACCCAGCAGGACATTATGTGGCACGAGGCACTTGCAAATTCCACTTTGGGAACCCACAGAGGTGCTTACAAAGATATCTATCCTGACCAAAGCGATTGAGATTTTTCACAAGTGAGCAATTTGCTTACTAGGAAAGAGACAAATTTAATTTTTAATTTTCTCTCCTTCAAAACAATATTTTCTTGTTGCTATGACAGTTGAAAGGAAAACCTCTTACCCTGACGACAGCCAGCGAACGGCACTGCCCCACAGCCCCCAGCGGCAGCGGCTCGGGGAGGGAATGCAGCCACGTGCATCGTTTTTGGCTCCTGGTGGTGCTGATTTGATGGGGATTGTAAAAAAGAACATACCGAAGCCAAGGACTACAAAGGCTCTTTAGAGAGGCTATGGGGAAATGTATCTACAAAGCACAGGAGCCTCATAAAACCTATGGGACAGAGGGCTCACTGAAGCCCTGGAGATCTTTCCAGGGATCCTCTGGGTTTCTTGGCAGGCTCAGGGACCAGCTACACCACACCATAACCCAAGCTGCAACTCTAATCCTAGATGCACAATGCTGGGAGGAGGAAACAAAGACATCTGCTGACCATCAGTAGATATGGCGAGAGCCCAAAAACAACAACAGAAAGGACTTAAACACATAACCGTTTCTTCTCCTTACACTCCTCCATGACTATCAGCCTTGCAGTGCTGAAGAAGTGCCCTGATGAATAAATATCTTCCTTTCCCTTAGCAACAGTTAGCAACAGAGTCAAGTTTTTTCCTTGCTCAGAAGAAACACATCTGAAGCTAACACAGACGATTTAAGCGGCAATAAATATAGGATGTGGGTGCAATCAAAAAATCACTGAAATGCAAATCACACTTTTTAGCCTGGGTTATTTTAAAGCACAAGAAGAGCTGCCAATGATCTGTAGAACGAGCACAGAGAGGGCTACAGGGGAAAAGAAAATAGGCAGCAAGGTTTTGGGGGAGGACAGAAAGACCCCATCTGGAGTACTGGAGCCCCCAGCAGAGGAAGGAGATTGAAGTGCTGGAGTGGATCCAGAGGAGGGCCACGAAGATGCTCAGAGGGCTGCAGCAGCTCTCCTATGAGGACAGGCTGAGAGAGTTGGGGCTCTGCAGCCTGGAGAAGAGAAGGTTTCCAGGAGACCTTGGAGTAGCCTTCCAGGATCTGAAGGGGGCTACAGGAAGGCTGGGGAGGGACTATTGACAAGGTCATGCAATGACAGGACAAGGGGCAATTGGTTTGAACTGGCAGAGGGGAGATTGAAACTGGATGTTAGGAGGAAGTTGTTTGCAGTGAGGGTGGTTAGACACTGGCACAGGTTGCCCAGGGAGGTTGTGGCTGTTCCCTCCCTGGAGGTGTTCAAGGCCAGGTTTGATGAGGCCTTGAGTGACCTGTACTAGTGGGAGGTATTGGAACTAGATGATCTTTGAGGTCACTTCCAACCTTACCATTCTATGATTCTATGTTGCCCATTCCTCCTAAAGTATACCCTAGGTCAGGAATGGCAATGACATCCCAACATTTGCTTCAGCCATGAGTACACTTTGAGTTTCTGTAGTAGATTTCTCTGCCTACAAACTGCAAAGGTCGCACATAGTCAAAAATCTGCTAAATGCATAACGCCAGTTCACAGCAAACATATTCTTTTCACAGCTCTATTCCTTTAACAGTTCATTTAAGACGTCTGCCTCGCATTTTTCCATTTGGTGTTGGGAAAATGTTTTCTTTCAGCTGGCATAGAGCCCAATTCAACAGAAAAAGAAAGCCCTCCTCGTTTCCATGGGGCCCTGCAGTAGAAGACACGGGACTAATTTTACCCGTAACTGGGCACCTTATAGCTCTGTCACCAGGTACTTCGTCTTCTTCCCTTTTGCCCAGGCTCTTATCCTCCTCTTGCCATTTAGAGGATGAGTTAATTTTTTGCTGGTTCCTCAAATTCTAGCAGCAAGGGCAATCCTCCACGATCAGCTTTCCTCCCCTAGGCATGACCACCACCACCTTGGTGTCCATGCCATCCCTCTCCCCATCCCACATCTCCAAGCCTTGGTCCCAAAGAAAGCAAAGCCCTACTGTTTCTGTTCCAGCAAAGCACTCTGAGATGCAGGACTCCCTGGGGTCTTTGGTGACACCTGGCTGTTCTTTCTGCACCAAGAAAGTATCACCAATTTCCATACAGACCATGATGCCTGAAACAATAGGAATCACAGTTAAACCACAGAACAAACCTTGGTTTCTATCCAAACCCAAACAAAGCTAAACATCACCAACTGCTAAACAAAGCTGCTGCATGGTCGTGTTGGTAACATGCTGCTGGAGGGTAGTGGGAGAGCCCAGCAGTTCATACAATCATAGAATGGTAAGGTTGGAAGGGACCTCAAGGATCATCTAGATCCAACCCCCTGCCATAGGCAGGGACACCTCCAACTAGTACAGGTCACTCAAGGCGTCCTCCAACCTGGTCTTGAACATCTTCAGGAAGGGAGCAGCCACAACCTCCCTGGGCAACCTGTGCCAGTGTCTCACCACCCTCACTGCAAACAACTTTCTCATAACATCCAGTTTCTATCTCCCCTCAGCCAGTTTAAACCCATTCCTCCTTGTCCTGCCATTGCAAGACCTTGGCAATAGTCCCTTCCCAGCCTTCCTGTAGGCCCCCTTCAGATACTGGAAGGTTACTCTAAGGTCTCCTGGAAGCCTTCTCTTCTCCATGCTGCACAGCCCCAACTCTCTCAGCCTGTCCTCACAGCAGAGCTGCTGCAGCCCTTTCAGCATCTTCGTGGCCTCCTCTGGACCTGCACCAACACTTCCATGTCCTGTGCTGGGGGCTCCAGAAGTGCACACAGGACTGCAGGTGGGGTCTGAGGAGAGCAGAGCAAAGGGGCAGAATCCCCTCCCTTGCCCTGCTGCCCACACTGCTCTTGCTGCAGCCCAGGACTCGGTTGGCTGTTTGGGCTGCACATGCACACTGAGTTCCACGGGGATAACAGGCACTTCAGGATGCCTGGCTCCAGGGATATGGAAGGGACAGCGGTGAGATGGTGATGGAGCAAGACAGCTCCAAGGCACCTTGATTTTATTTCCCTAGAGATCCAGAAATATAACAGCATTAGGTTCTTGTTGTCTGAATTTTCCAAGAGAAAACACTGTTTCAAAATTTATTTTTTTAATTGAAGCTGGAGATGGCAGAAGGCAGCTCCACAGCTAAGGATGCAGACCTCCCACTCACCACCACATTTCCTTCTTCACCCTGCTCTATCTGAACACATTTTCCAGGTGCTCTTCTCTAAAGACCTATCCAACGAAGTTCCCTGCTCTGTGAAGAACCAAGGGCTGGGTCCCATCCCACCCATGGTCAGGACAAGATGCTGCATTGTATCAGGCATTGCGAGGCTGTGTGGATCTGTTGCTAAAGCGATTTAGTAGAACGATGCAACTGAGAATTGGGCTGCTTCATGTTTATCTATAAAATGTAGATATTTAAATCTCTAAGCCTGAAGTAAAATTATTTAGTTGCTCCAGCTATAAAAGATCTGCCTTCAAATCCTCATCACTTTTCAATCCTAGTCTCCAACACATTATATTCTTTCTGCATTTAATATGCCTTTAAGGTGAGGATTAGGTAGGAATTCGATTATGTCTTTTATGTTTATAGCAATTCACTTCCAAATCTTTACAAACTTTAATTAAATGCTACATTTTTACTGCCTTGTCCTGAATTCAGAGAGAGCAGCAGAGGAAAATCTGTCCTCAAACAAAATTTACACATCTAAAGCACCTTTTTCTGTGCAAGCACCTCAGGGCTACTGCATAAAATCACTCTAAGATGCTGTAAGATGTATCAGTGCAGACATCAAAGCAGCTCTAATACGGAGCCTCACGCAGACCGCAGACAGCTGAGATCACGACGTTCGCAGGCAAGGAATAAAACAGCTCCTGCCAAACCCAACCATTGTTCACCTCTGAAGGTGGCCATGGGGGAAGCCAGAGTGGCAGCCAAACTCCAGCAGCAAAAAGCAAACTTCACCTCAGAGAAGGCTCACAGGAAGGGGCTTAGTAGGCAAATGCACGGCAGTCAGCACACTGCTTCATGCAGCCCCACAGCCTGGCTTTTGGAGCATCGCTCTCCAAGAAAGGCAACACTGTCAGACTTCTGTAAAGCCAAAGAGGAGCTGAACATCCTCAGCAAGTGGGAGAGCTCAGCACAGCCAACTCCCCAGGGCTGGGAATGACCAAGCTGCCCCCAAAGGTAACCCTTCTTGGCCTTAACTGGGAAATGTAACGCCCATTCTTTAAAATCTGGATCCTCCTCTTGGAGCTGATTGCAGTCAGGCTCAGCCCACCCCTGGCTTAGTGAAAGGCCACAAACCAGCATGCGTTGTCTCTGCAGTCACTTCACAAATAGGGTACAGTCCAAATTTTGTTTCTGTTCAGTATTTAGGAGCTGAGAGATTGGATTTAAAGCCAAATTTTAATTGCAGGTTGGAAATCAGGAATTTGCCACATTTTAAAGTCTGTGAGCAGCAGAAACCGTTCTCAGAACCTGTCAGACCAAAAAGGCATGGATCTCGTAAGATTAGCTGAGCTCTGCCCTTTGGGGTCAAGACAGAAGAATGATATCACCATTTTATCAGCTAAGAAATCCCAGCCTAACTTCGACACCACCACATCTCTGCAATCCATCAGAATAAGCTCAAACTGCATGAGGCGAATACTAAAAAGATTGAGCTGAAAAGTTCACAGTTTGGGTAGCACCAAGGTCAAATCTGCAGATACTTCTGCGCACAGACATATAAAATGTTGAATCAGTAACAAGATCCATGTTTTATTCTCTCTTGCAACTCCCTGTTGGTCCCTTCAGTGACATGAAGGGGTTCAGTGTACAGGGATGCTGTGTCTCATCTGCTGCTTCCCCTTCAGGGTAGCATGGGGACAAGAGGTTTCTGCAGCCTGAAATCCACCTGAGCTCTTTGCTGCACAGTCCTCTTCTGAAGGGGGATTTAAATCATTCATCCAGACTTCTGCTTGCCCTCTGTGCTGGGCTGAAATTTCACTCGTTGGGTTACCATGGTTAGAAATGCTGCATGCTCACACACTTTTCCACCACTGCAAGCTCATCCATTGCTCACATTTAAATGGCTTAACTTTTCCTGGATCACACAAATGTTTTTTCCCAGTAAGAACCATGGTCAAGCCAAATTTTGGACTTCTAGGTGCAGTTTTTGCCATTGAAGAGACCATTAAGTAGATGTAAAACTGTATTTCACCTTGCCCAGAACACTTTGCAAAGGCCAGACAGTTTGTATTTTAAGACTCTCATCACAGGTCTCAGACAGAAGATCATTTTCCAGGTCCCTGGGGGATTCATGGCATGTCTCCCAGCAACTTCCCCAGGGTCAGGATTTCACCCTGAACTTGGAAGAGCTCGGGCCAAAAAGAAAGTTCAGCTAGTTACCAGGTGTAGTCCGAGTGAGCGGTGGGAGCAGAGCGCCAGCGCTTAACAGCACCAGCAGCCCTGCACAACTTTACAAGACACAGCCCTCATGTTAGAGGATCCATTCTTTCTTCATAAAATATATTGGGCCTTTCCACAAGCTCCTTTTATTGGTCCATTTGGCTACTCGCTCCTTTTATGAACTATTTGAGCTCCTGGATCATCTGGAAAATCCCAGGAAGGCAGCCGAGCTGAGCCGCAACGATCTGCTAGCCATGGGTAACAACCTTCTCTGCTACCACACTTGGGCACAGGAGAGAAAAACCAGCAGACAGGGCAGCTGGATTTCATCACCTGAAGGGAAGCAAGCAGCATCTTTTTAACCCGTTTCTTCTTACTGCCTAAAAGGCTTTGGAATCACAAAGTTGATATAAATACCCCCAAGGCTTTCACTTCAGCCCAAAATCTACTTGGCAGCAAACAAGCACTTAAGACCGAGGAATTTTTTTTTACCAGCCTCCTGCAACTCTTCCATGGGGGTCCTTAATGGCTACAGTTAAAGAGCAATCTTGCACGGAGGTCCACATGCTAACATAACAACATATTTTAACTGTGTATTTAAGTGTTTCATTTCTATTGACATTGGCCAAGGCCAGCCCTAAGGCTCACTGGTCTCCAGCACAAGGCTGGGCTGCCCGCGAGTGCAGCCTTGTGAGCTACGCATTGCTAAATCTCCTTTAACGACAACAAACTCCTGCAAAACATTTCATAACCTTCATTTCCGAAGCAGTCAGGTGCCTGAAGCACTGTGTGTAAAGTCCAGTGCTCTGCAGCACAGTCAGAGCTGCAAAAAGACCTGTGAAGCCTTGCAACAGAAGGAAAGTCAAGCAGCACGAGCAGAAATGTGTCTAGTTCTGCTTGTCTGTTCCTGCCCAAAAGTCTGGAGCTGCTGGGGCACAACCAGGGTCCTGCAGTTCAGGCTGTGGTGCTGCATCTTGCTTTCGGGCCCAGTAGCAAAACTGCAAGAGTTCATTCCTAGTAGCATTTTCCCAGTACCTCCCAGTGCATCAGCCTTCGGCAAGAACTGGTGGCAGCAGCCCCAGGCTGTTCTCACGCTCCAGAACGAGCAGTGCAGGAATGGCCATAGAATCCCAGAATCATAGAATGGATTAGGTTGGAAGGGATCTCAAAGATAGCTCAGTTCCAACACCCTGCCATAGGCAGGGACCAAAAACCCACTGGAACAGGTCACTCAAGCCCCCATCTAACCTAGCTTTGAACACCTCCAGGGAGAAAGCATCCACAACCTCCCTGGGCAGCCTGTGCCAATGTCTCACCACTCTCACTGTAAAGAATTTCTTCCTAACAGGACAAATCACCCCTTCCCAGAGCCCTGCAGAAAAGCAATTAAGCAGGCACATGGGTAGAACAGCATTTTTACCCCAGTGAAAAGGTGCTTTGCAGCATGCAGGTCAGCTTGTAGCCTGGAAATTATTCACATATTTCACGTCTTAGCTGTAGTAAGCCCTTGTGAAACAACCAGGCAAGGGTGAACGCTGCCTGCAACAATCCCGTGGGGAGGCTGGTTTAAAAGCCCTGTAACAAGGAGCACTGCTGCCCTTCCAAATAGCAGGGGCAATTTAAAAAATCCCTACTATTGTCATCTTGGATTACTCCCTACCACCCAAATCCATTTCATCTTAATTAGCACCCATTATTAGCAAGCCCCTCCAACATTTCCATATTTCTCTGATCGTTACAACCCACAGATAACTCAGCAGCAAAATCCACCCAGCTGTGTGTTTTGCATAAACTGGTTATCTTGAGCCACATGCCCTCTCCCTCTGCTTAACCAGTCCCACATTTCATACAACAGTGTTGACACTTCCAGACCCTCGCAGGAGTATTTCCTCAAGAGGTTTAGATTAAGCCCAATCTGAGCGGCTTGCTGGGGGAAGGAAGAGGAAATATGAATTCCTCTTGAATTAATGACTAAAAATCTGAAAATTCAACAAGGCCATCTCATGGTTTTGCCAGGAAACACACTTCACAAAGAGTGGCACAAACCCCAGCTGCCCTGGATATGCGCAAGTGTCACTGCGAGGCTAAAGGCTGAGCCTAGACTTTGAATCATAAAGGGGTTTGGGTTGGAGGGGATCCTCACAGAGCACCTAGGCCAAACTTGCTCTTTATTCTCTCTTAAAAATAATATCCAAGGTACACTAAGTGCTCAACAAGAAACATATCTGCAATTAGCTACAGGAAAAAGAAGAAAACCTCATCTCACAAGGTGGGGTCTCCATGCCCGGCACTGGACAGCACAGCACACGACTCCATGTTTGCAGGACTGTGTCCCATACTAGCAAGCAGGTTCTACATCTCTCAATTAATGATTCTCCAGCCAGTGTACAGCTCTGCTGCTTTGCCCCTGAGGCTGCTCCCTGCTTCATCCACCGAACTCACTACTTAAAGAGACAATAACCTCTAAGATGAAGGATAAGAACCCACTAAGAGCCCTGCAACTCCACCGTCTTTGGTGCTGCTCAGAGAGGGATCACAGCACTGCAAGCTCCAGCACAAAGCTTCCCAGCCCCTTGATGTGCTGCTGCTTTTCTAGAAGGCTGATGGATTACATTGAGCTATGTGGAATCAATGTTTATAAATATGTAAAGGGTGAGTGCCAGGAGGCTGGAGCCAGGCTCTGCTCAGTAATGCACAATGACAGGACAAGGGGCAATAGGTGGAAGCTGAGGCATAGGAAGTTTCCCGTTAACATGAGGAGGAATTTTTCCTCTGTGCGGGTGACAGAACCCCGGAACAGGCTGCCTGGAGGAGGTGGGGTTGGAGTCTCCCTCACTGGAGATATTCAAAACCCACCTGGATGTGTTCCTGTGTGATCTGCTTTGGGTGATCTTGCTCTGGCAGGGGAGCTGGGCTGGATGAGCTTTGGGGGTCCCTTCCAGCCCCTGACACTGTGATTCTGTGAATTATGAGCCCTTTCAAGACCTTTCCTTGACATGGGCTAGTTGCCTGTGTCACGTTTTCAGGCTCTGTGTCTCTGCAAGGAACATGAAGGCTGCATCCCGTTGCTAACCAGGGCCTCTTGGTTTTCCCCTCTCGGCACACTCCCACCCCCTCCAAAGCTCAGCGTAACACCAGGCTGAGCATTAATCAACACAAGATGCACTTCATCCAACTCCAGCCAGCACCAGGAATATTTCAGTTTTATATTATGTGCTGGGATTATTTTTATGCATCTGCCACCTTGTGTCTTTTTATATACACACTCACACTCGTGTATAAGCAAATACACGCACGCCGGGTATTTCATTGCTGCAAAATACCATTTATAAGCACAGGGATTTTCCTCCCTCCCAGCAGCAGCTGCCCAGCACAGGGATGCTGAGTGCCCTCTGCTGTCCACGCAGACAAATGCTTCTTTGTTCAAAAACAGCCTCAAACCAGCACAAAAAGCTGTCTAATTGGAATACTTTAAAGGAGAAAATTATATTATAGGCTCTGAAGAGAAAACACTGGTGATGTCTGCTGCACTTATGGGCTTGCTGAGATGTATGAGAACAAGAACACAAACATAGATAAGACACTCTTGGAGAGTCTTGGGCTCTCTAGCTGTTTTTGGTCTTGGCCACTCTGCTGAATAACCTAACTAACCACTTTCCTTCTAAGCCCCTTGGCCAATCCTCCAAACTCATCTTATGCATAAGTCAAAACCTTGGGGTAAGGTAGGGGGGTGAGAAGCAGGTGGAAGGGTGGTTGGGAGCCCCTTCTGGCTCTGATTTCTGGGAGGGGGATTGTGTTTCTGTATTACCTTTAGCTTGTATATCTCTGTAAATATTCCTGTATATTGTGTCTATCTCTGCTTGTACATTGTGCTAAGCTGTAAATAGAGCTTCAGTCCTTAACTTCCAGCTGGCTGAGTATAGCCTGGGTGATTATGCAAAGTGTAGGGGGGGGCAGGGAACTCCCAAACCATCACACTTTTTAAAATACTTACAACTTCACTCCAGCCAAAGCAACTACTACTACCGTATCTGATCACCTGGAGCACAACATGCAACGTTAATGCCACCAGAGCCCTCCTGTCAGGCTGAGAGATTCCTGTCTCCTATAGGTTGCATCAGCAGAAAGTGAACAGGCTGGGCTGGACCTGCACAAGGTACAGAGTGAAAAAAAATGTTTTATTTATATGTTTGAAAAATAGCAAGGTAAAAAAAAAATAATAAATCAGACCCAGCAATGTAGCTTTATTATTCAGGCATCTATCTGATAGCTTCACACTTGAGCAAATCACACATCTATTACAGGTACAAGCTGAAACTATCACACGGCAACATGAAATCATTTTTCTTTTGTAAAGCAGCATTGTTCCTGCTCCTGGAAGGGAAAATAATATTGAAATGTATTAAAATATATAAGTATGTGAAACTGCTGCGCCTTGTAATAAATTATGCACTTCATATTAAAGATACAAGCTAGGCTGCACAAACCCGACTTAGGAATATCAGCTTCCATTGTCTCCTCACATCCCAGCTCGTCTCAGACCTGACATTTAAAGGGGCCACATTTCCAGCATGTGGCCTTTATCATAGAGAAGAGGCCACATAGAAAGGGTTGCAGCCTTCATGTTCCTTGCAGAGACACAGAGCCTGAAGACGTGACACAGGCAACTAGCCCATGTCAAGGAAAGGTCTTGAAAGGACTCATAATTCACAGAATCACAGAGTGTCAGGGGCTGGAAGGGACCTCCAAAGCTCATCCAGCCCAGCTCCCCTGCCAGAGCAGGATCACCCAAAGCAGATCACACAGGAACACATCCAGGTGGGTTTTGAATATCTCCAGAGAGAGAGACTCCACAGCACTCCTGGGCAAACTGTTCCAGTCTTCTGTTATCCTCACAGGGAAAAAAATCCTCCTCATGTTAACGGGAAACTTCCTATGCCTCAGCTTCCACCTATTGCCCCTTGTCCTGTCATTGTGCATTACTGAGCAGAGCCTGGCTCCAGCCTCCTGACACTCACTTTTACATATTTATAACCATTGCAGAGGTCACCTCTCAGTCTCCTCTTCTCCAAGCGGCACAGTCCCAGCTCCCTCAGGGTCTCCTCATAACAGAGTCATTCCATTCCCTTCAGCATCCTTGTGGCTCCATGCTGGACATTCTCAAGCAGTTCTATGCCCCTCCTGAAATGGGAGGCCCAGAACTGAACACAGTACTCCAGATGTGGCCTCACCAGTGAGATATGGTACAAAGCACAGAATTAACACTGCACGAGCACAGCTTTGTGATGAACATTGCCATTTGTTTGGCTCGAGAAGAAACAGGCACGTACAAGAAAACCAGGGATCAGGCTCAGACAACAATTTGGGCTCCTCAATTAAGAGAGACCCAGATCTGCTGGAGAGAGTCCAGGGGAGGGCTACAAGGATGATGAGAGGACTGGAGCACTGCCTGGTGAGGAGAGGTTGAAGGACCTGGGGCTGCTTAGTCTGGATAAGAGAAGAATGAGAGGGGATTTAATGTTTATAAATATCTGAGGGGAGGGGGTGCAGGCTCTGCTCACTTGCTGCCTGGGATAGGACAAGGAGCAATGGATGGAAGCTGCAGCACAGGAGGTTCCAGCTCAACACCAGGGGGAACTTCTTGACTGGAAGGGTCCTGGACCACTGACACAGGCTGCCCACAGAGGCTGTGGAGTCTCCTTCTCTAGAGCCTTTCCAGGCCTGTCTGGATGTGGTCCTGTGTGACCTGAGTTAGGTTGTCTGGTCCTGTTCTGGCAGGGGGGTTGGATTTGATGATCTCTTTGGGTCCTTTCCAAGCCCTGACATCCTGTGAGCCTGTGACTGCAGAGGGACCTGGCCAAGCTGGGTCAATGGGTTGAGGCTAGTGGGATGAGATTCAACAGGACCAAGTGCAGGGACCTACACTTTGGTCAC
>VWYK01079281.1:24402-34529 GCA_013399775.1 Semnornis frantzii | reverse complement strand
TGTGGCTGCTGCCTCCCTGGAGGTGTTCAAGGCCAGGTTGGAGGAGGCCTTGAGTGACCTGTACTAGTGGGAGGTGTCCCTGCCTATGGCAGGGGAGGTTGAACTAGATGATCTTTGAGGTCCCTTACCATTCTATGATTCTATGTCTGGGAGCACAGCTTGGACCTTCCCCTTGCTGCTTCTGCTGCTTCGCCTGCACCTGCTGCTACCTTCCCCTGCTGCTGTTTTGACTGCTGCTGCTTTTGCTGCTTTGCCATCACTTGACCCCTTCCCCATCATCCTTCAGGTTATTCCTGTAGTAGTTATATTCTCCTCATACTGTTATATTTAAACTATAAGAAATACAATTTTTCATTTTTCCCCTGACTTTACAAAAGAAAATCCATGTAGTGGTGAGTTTATTCTAATAGGGAAGGGATCCGCCCCAACCCCGGTATGCAATGTGACACTTTCCTAACAGAGTCTTGTCTGCAGTGTTTTCCATTGCTGTGATATTGATAACCACAGAATGATAGGGGTTGGAAGTGACCTCTGGAGATCATAGAGTCATAGGATAGTTTAGGTTGGAAGGGACCTCAAAGATTATCCAGTTNAAGATCACATTCTGTGCTCTGTGCTCCTGTGCTCCACAACCTCCCTGGGCAACCCGTGCCAGTGTCTCACCACCCTCACTGCAAACAACTTCTTCCTAACACCCAGTTTCAGTCTCCCCTCTGCCAGTTCAAACCCATTACTCCTTGTCCTGCCATTACAAGACCTTGTCAATAGTACTTTCCCAGTCTTCCTGTAGGTCCCCTTCAGACACTGGAAGGCCACTCCAAGGTCTCCTCAAAGCCTTTCAGAGATCACCTAGTCCAAACTCCTGTCAGAGCAGGCTTTCTGAGAGCAGGTTGTACAGGACAGCACCCAGGCAGGTTCTGGATGACTTCAGAGATGGAGACTCCACCACCTTTCTGAGCAGCCTGTTCCGGTGATACAACACCCTCAAAGTAAAGAAGTTCTTCCTCCTGTTTAGATGGAACTTCCTATGTTCAAGTTTGGGCCTGTTACCACTTGCCGTGCCACTGAAAAAAAGACTGCCCCCATCCTCCTGACACTCACCCACCTGACACTGACCCTTTAAGTATTTATAAGCATTGATGAGTTTCCACCCCCCCAGACTTCTCTAGGTTAAAAAACCCTGAGTCCCTCAACCTTTCTTCCCAAGACAGATATTCTAGCCCCCTAATCATCTTTTTAGGCCTTTCCTGTACCCTCTCGGTTCCCTGTCCTTCTTGAACTGGAAACCCAGAACCAAACACAGTACTGCAGATGAGGCTCCACCAGAGCCTACAGGGAGAGAAGAACCTCCCTCGACTTTCTTGCTCCTCCTCATGCATGCCAGGATGCCACTGGTCTTCCTGGCCACAGGGTGGGTTGCTGGCTTATGGTCAATCTGTTGTCCACCTGGCTCATGGTAATCCTGTTGTCCACCAGGACTCCCAGTCTTTCTGCACAGACCTGCAGGTCACCCTCTAACCAGTGGATGCCACACCAGGATGCCATTTGCCTTCCTGGCCACAGTGGGGGGTTGCTGGCTCATGGTCACCCTGTTGTCCCTCTGGCTCATAGTCATTCTGTTGTCCACCAGAACCCCCAGGTCTTTCTGCAGAGACCTGCAGGTCACCCCCTAACCGGTGCTGATACCTCCCCAGGTGTAGGGCCCTGCCTTTGCCCCTGCCGAATTTCACAAGCTCACTCTCTGCGCAGTTTTCCAGCCTGCCTGGGTCTCAGGGGGTGGCAGCACAGCGTTCTATGTGCCAGCCACCCCTGCCAGGTTTGTGTCATCAGAAAACTTGCTCCATCCTTTCGCCATCAGCACACACTGCACAAATCACACCTCGTCTCAGGTTAGCCTCCTCGGTGGCTGCAGAGGAGGAAGAAGGAGCTTTGTCTAGTGCTGGATTTCGCTGTTTTCCCTCAGCTTCTCGCTGCTTTTTCACTGTCTGCCGGCTGAGGGCATTCTTGGCTTTTCCATGGCAAACTGCGGAACCCGAACGTGCTCCAGCAGCTGATGGGGAAGGCACCCCCCAGGGACCTGCTGCAGTTGCTTTCACTGCTCCCTGCTCAACTGGAGAGGGCACACTTGTCCTTATTTTCCACTCGGATTTTTTTTTTCCCTCAGACTTCAGTAAAATCAAAACTCTTTCATCTGTTTATTTCTTAAAATCATCCTGGACTTTATTCCATCCTGTCTTGAAACGCACAAAATGGATGGGAAGTGAAAGGCTATGTCCATCCTTCCCCTTCCCCTCGTAGCAGATGCCAGCCCTGACCATTTCTGGACCCAAGGAGGGATCTTTTGGCCATATCCCCAGGCTGACTGGCATCCCAGCATGGTTATGCCATGCCAGGTGACTGTTAGCTTTGCTACCTTGGGAATGCTGATTTTCTTTGAGGAGCAAACTGCCTGGGTCAGGTGGATGGATATTAACATTCATGAGCCTTCCTGAGGTAAGAAGTCAATCCCTAAGCCACTGAGCTGTGCAGAAAAGCATCAGCTCCAAAAGCAGGGAGGGAAGGAGATGGAGAGGTTTGCCCTCTGCCACCTGTGACCATGCCTCCCTGCTTCATGCCCTTTGCATATATGGCCCACCCAATACCTGGGACCATCCAAACATGTCACTTATCACCCTCCAGCTCCTCAAGATAGATGTGTTGGGGCTGAGGAGCAAACCACCTGTAGCACAGTGTTCATTAGTCTCCTAAAGATTTTCAGGAAAGCATAATTTTTCCAAGCAACTGTGCTAGATATCACCTCCCAGAGCTGAGGAGGGACTTAAGTCTGTGCATAGCTCCATGTTTCCACTACTGGGCACCTTGCACTGAGAGAACAGACTGGATTTCCCCTGCTGGAAAGGCACTACCTTCAATTTGTCAATGTTTACCCAACCCCAAGGAGGAGTGAGCCCCAAAGCGGAATGGAGGCTGCTGTGAAAATAAACAACAGCCAACCAAGTCCTGGGCTGCAGCAAGAGCAGTGTGGGCAGCAGGGCAAGGGAGGGGATTCTGCCCCTTTGCTCTGCTCTCCTCAGACCCCACCTGCAGTCCTGTGTGCAATTCTGGAGCCCCCAGCACAGGAAGGACATGGAAGTGTTGGAGCAGGTCCAGAGGAGGCCAGCAAGATGCTCAGAGGACTGCAGCAGCTCTGCTGTGAGGACAGGCTGAGAGAGTTGGGGCTGTGCAGCCTGGAGAAGAGAAGGCTTCCAGGAGACCTTAGAGTAGCCTTCCAGTATCTGAAGAGGGCCTACAGGAAGGCTGTGGAGGGACTATTGACAAGGTCTTGTAATGACAGGACAAGGGGCAATGGGTTTGAAGTGGCAGAGGGGAGATTTAGACTGGATGTTAGGAGGAAGTTGTTTGCAGTGAGGGTGGTGAGACACTGGCACAGGTTGCCCAGGGAGGTTGTGGAGCACAGAAGCACAGAATGTGATCTTTGATCACATTGGGTGATTCTGTGCTCCACAACCTCCCTGAAGGTGTTCAGGACCAGGTTGGATGAGGTCTTGAGTGACCTGTACTAGTGGGAGGTGTCCCTGCCTAAGGCAGGGGGTTGGAACTAGATGATCTTTGAGGTCCCTTCCAACCTTACCATTCTATGATTCTATGAAATGAGACATAGAGTGGGTAGGGCAGCAGCTGGCAGGTACCACTGTGGTCTGACAGGCAAGATCTGTCTGTCTGTTGGCAGAAACCTGACCTGCTCCTGCTCCACAAATGCCCTCTCCTCAGGTATGGCAGGAGTCCCACTACGTGTTTGCTGCCTTCTCCACCCAGAGAGGTTATCTTACTCATCATGTGCTCCTGCAAACAGGAGTTTCAGGAGATAGGAGATTGAAGAGCACAGAAGCAGGGTCTCAGGGCATTCTGATGACCTGATCCACTACTACCCTCCCTCCCCAGCATTTCCAGTGCCCTGCACTGATTCCCCTGCCTGGTCCTTCTTATTTCTGCTGCCTTTTCTCCTCTATGGAAGCCCTGGGGAATGTCCCTTTCTGCACAAGCAATGGGACAAGTTGCATACCCTGAGGTGAGGGTGCGATCAGAAGTAATTAACAGAGGGCCTGAAAATAACAAACGGCAGCGATTCCTGCCAAGTGCTGTTGTCCAGTACCTGTGGGCACTTGGCTGCACTGTAGCAGTCCCCAGCAGTGGCATAGGGCACAGGTCGTCCCTCGTGGGTCCGTGCAAACTGCAAGTCGGTGGCTGTGGAGAGCAGTTGGTGAACAACACAGAGAGAAAGGTGCAGGGGAAGAGATAAAATAAATGTAAACATGCTTTTTTTTTTTTTTTTTTTTTTTTTTTGGCAGGTGTTTAAACTCATTAAAGCTGGGTTCATGCATTAATCTGAGAGTCAAGACCTTGTCTGCTGAATTGTTAATATGCAATCCCCAATTCACCCCCAACCCCCCCGCCCCAGTGTGAGCACTGAATTGAACAGGATGCTCACAGCCCGGTTTAAGCACATTGGTGATTTAGGACCTAGGTATAAATAACCACAAAACTCCAACCCATGACCTGCCTTTTACTTCTCTATCAGAAAATTCCCCACTTCCAGGAAGGCTGTGAGATCTCCTAAATCTTCCCTTTAAACAAAGGCAAACAATCTCTGTGGTCTCCTGCCTGCCCCAGCCCAGGGGTTGAAGTTTCAAAAGGCAATTGGAGTATTTTGCTCTGAAGGGATCTGAAGTAACTGAGACTCATTTAGATGGGGATGTGAGATAGCTTCTGTCTGACAGAGGTAGGTGCCCAGCTCCTTTTGAAATTCAAGGGGAGCTGGTATCAAATTCCAGGAGAGTGGTTCCTTTGAGATCTTTACCTAGGAGCTTTTTACAGACTATTAGTAGTTTTTTACAGATTGATAGACTGGGAGGTCTCATGGCTTGAAAATTAGGTGATAAAAAAAGCCCCTATCAGTTGAAGAGTCATTTTACAGGGATGGATTTTGAATTGCTAAAATCAAATCTTTGCTCTTTACTGAATGAACCTCCAAACAATATGTTCTATTTTTAAAACGTTTGCTGGAAAGTCATAGCATCCCTGGAGTCAAGAGGACTGAAGCCATGACACTAAGGGATGCTGTTGGCTGGGTGGCTCCCAGGGGCTCCCCCTAACAGGTGCCACTTACACTGCACAGCTACAGCTGTGCAAATGCATGGCCCCAGCTCCATCACTCTCAACACAAGTTATTTTCCCGTGGTCTGACTCTGCTGAGAGCCTCCTTTGCCACCCCACCGTGCCAAAGAGACCAGCATCCCCACTCCTGTGAGTGCTCTGTGCTGTCTGTGTGTAAAATGGGGGACCAACTTCTCCCTGGTTAAGCTTTCTGCCTGAATCCAGTCTGAAAATAGACCAAATTAAATAAAGTTCTTCCAAAAGTGTCAGCAGCAGACAGACATTCATTCTGTACAGCACCAATGACTGTCTTAATACTTTCCCACATTACAGGGAAATAACATAAGCATCTCTGATGTACTCAAGTTGCAGTCTCTAAGTGAAAGGCAGCAAACAGGCGACTGAGTTTAAAACCAGCTTTTAAGAGGAGAGCTCAGGAATGTTGCTCACTAAAGCAGTACTGCTTCTTTGTAGTCACAGCTACATTCATGTTAAACAGACATTTTAATTCTTTTTTAATGGCAAGGCCCTGTTTTTACTCACTTATTATTTGCATAGTGTTCAGGTCCAGCCTTACTTTGCTGAAGGTGGAAAACCCAGCTGCTGTGTAATCTTTCCTACACTGGCAGTCTTCTCGTCTGCTCCCGTTATACGGACACTCAGTCGGGTTATGCAATCTAAATCAAAAGAAAAACCCTTTCTGCTCATGACTGGAAAATATTGGCATGGGAAACAAAAACACTGCAAAGCTCAGGGTGAAAAGATCCCTTACCTGTATCCATACACTTCTGAAAAGTTCTCTGCATCTCCATTTGCAAGGGTTATGTACTCCTTGGGGCTGTCAGTCTGCATCCCAGAGCAGTACACCTGAGAGAGAGAGAAGCCAGGATTTTGTCAGGCATCATGTGCAAGGGGATTGCTGAGAAAACTGAAGGTAGCAAAAACAAGAGTGGAAATGAAGAGCACAGGCAAGATCTTCTTGTGCCTTCGGGGAAAGCATCGACTATCAATCTGTTGCTGAACTGCACCTTTAATGTCTTTCCTTTGACTTGAAGGAAATATTCACCATCTTCATTGACACCTTTGAGATTCTTAACATCTCTGCAACTCCTTGGTAACTCGCCTGAAACAAAACAGAAAGGCTTGTAGTCACTGAGCAACTGTACATCAAAATTTCTCTTGCAACACAGTGAGGCACCCAAAGCTTCAAATCATCTCGTTTATTTTTAAGAGGTCTCCCTGAAGTGCCTCAGCGCTTAGCTGGATGGCTCCCAATGCTTGGAGGTACTGCTCCTCTCTAGGAGTTTGCTGATAAATAATGCTGAAGCCACAAAAAAAGGCAAAGGAAGGTGTAAAAGTCCTCAGACTTACAATCATGGACATTGTGGCATGTCCTCCTCTCTTCGGGTTTCAGATCCACGTGGCACAAACTGCTGACCTGGTCATCGTTTGTCAGACACTGCACTGAGCGGTGCATGACTCCAATTCCACAGGTGACAGAGCACTGCAAGACAGAGGTTTGTATTTTATCTCAAGGCTTTCTGAGCTCCAGAAGAACAAAATCAGCTTGTTCCCCTTATAGCAAGAGAGAGCAGCAAAAGCCCAGTCCTGCAAAGTGTTCAAACACAGGCTTAATTCTAATCAAACTAATCCCTTCTACTATCAATCCCTTCATTATTATCATTGTCACCAATTGTTTCAAGGAGACAACTGAACTTCACTTAGCACTGCAACACTCTGCAGGATGAGGCAGTCTTGGTTAAGGTGAAGCATGTGCTCATGTGAAATTGTTTATTTTTCACACTAGGAAGAGAATAGTGGAACACAAAAGGGTAGTGAAACACTGGAACAGATTGCCCAGGTTGGTAGTTGAGGCCCCATCCCTGGAGATATTCAGGGTGAGGCTGGACAGGCCGCTGGGCATCCTGATCTAGTTGAGGATGCCCCTGCTTACTGCAGAGGGAATTGGACTAAATGGCCTTTGGAAGTCCCTTCCAACCCAGACTTTTCTATGATTCTAATGTTCATCGTAAAGCCTGGTGGTAGACATCCTCCTCTGGTGGCTGGGAGACATTGCTTGGAGCTGACAAAGGTCTCTGAGCAAAGATGACAAAAGGTTGTTGTTTTCAACCCAAACTGCACTGTAACAGCCACAGTCTACAAATCCTCTGTCTTCCCAACCCGTGGAAAAATGGCTCCACCTGCACAGATGCTAGGTCATGCTCAAAAAGCCCAAATCAAGGGCAGTTTTAAGGCTGAAATTGCACCAGTTACTGGAGCTAGCCAGCAGCAGCTTGTTTCTGCTGCTTGTCTTTTGGGACTTGTCCTTGGACAACTTGTCCTTTCAGTATTGGAGAAGTGAAGAATCATCTCTTTCTTCAGGTAACAGATTAGGCTGCAAAGAAAATGACGATGCTCATCTGTTTAGAAATTACAGAATCATAGAATTATTGAGGCTGGCATAGACCTCTGAGATCACCAAGTCCAGCCTATGACCTAACACCACCATCTAACACCACCACATCAGCTAAACCATGCCACCAAGTGCCACATCCAATCTTTTCTTAAAGACCTCCAGAAATGGTGAGTCCACCACCTCCCTGGGCAGTCCATCCCTCATCATCCTTTCCATGAGGAAGTGCTTCCTGATATCCAATCTAAACCTCCCCTGACACAGCTTCAGGCCATGCTCTCTTGTCCTGGCACAAGTTGCCTGGGAGCAAAGCCTGACCCCTATCTGGCTACAACTTCCTTTTAGGTAGCTGTAGGGAGTGATAAGGTCCCCTCTAAGTGTCCTCCAGGCTGAACACCCCCAGCTCCCTCAGCCTCTCCTCATCAGACTTCCCCTCCAGTCCCTTCCCCAGTCTTGTTGCACTGCCCTGGACCCGTTCCAGCACCTCAACATCCTTCTTGCAGTGGGGGCCCAGAGCTGCACACAATGCTTAAAGTGAGGTGTCCCCAGTGCTAGTACAGGTCAGAATGACATCCCCACTGCTGCTGGACACACTCTTCCTGATACAAGCCAAGAAGCCATTGGCCTTCCATGCCATCTGGGCACACTGCTGGCTCATGTCCAGTCAGTTGTTACCCAGCACTCCCAGGCCCCTCTCTGCCAGGCTGCTCTCCAGCCACTAATCTCCCATTCTGTAATTCAAGAAGCAAAGGTGTAGAAGTTTCCAGTGTTCTGCAATTATTAAGTCTAAAGGAGTGCACCAGAAAGGAGGTGGCCTTCGACACCTCATGTTATCCAGAACCTGGTCTTTATTCTTCATTATTAACTCTAGAGACTTTAACTAAGGAGCTGAGCAGGACTCTCTTTGTCTGAAGGTGAAGGTATTTTACATCAAATCCCTTTGAAAATCAGAGATGAGAAGGGTGGTGACACTTGGTAGTCACTGGGAGGGACATTTAGCAGCCCGAAGTGAGGACAAAGGTCTTGCTCTCTGAAGGAGATACTCTTTATAATGATGTATTAACGAGTTAGACATTTCACACTGAAACTCGGTGTGGGGGTGTAGTGAAATACCAACTAATTGAGTCTGATCTCCACGCTCTAACTCCTCTTCTCTGACTCTCAGGGAGGATCTGAAGCTTCCTATGGGGCAGGAGGAACTTAGGTTTCAAATGGCCCTGCGACAACTTCCACTACATTTTGCTTGACTTGACCCTCGGTGCCTTGTACAGGTTTGATAAATTCCTTCAAGTGCCTGAGCTGATTTAATAAATCAAATTTATGGGGGAAACTGCCACATTTCAAAGGATGTCAGAGGCCCAAAAAGTGAAATGTTATCACCTTAACTAAAATTTCATCTTGTAGTTCAGGCCCCAGAAGAGGCTCAACACAAATGACTTTAGCAGAGAGGCTAAGTCCTTTTAAGAAGCAAGGGAAGGAGAAAAAAAGAAAGAAAAGGCCTTTTAAGGCTCGAATTACTGATGCTTTGGCCTATCAGTGATTCTCAATTCCTGTTCATACACATGGCCAAGCAGGACTAACCCCACTTAACAGCTATCCACTGATCCCTCTAGCACAATGCTCTCAAATCTTGTTTTCTGGCAGTGATTCCATTTTCTAACTAAGCATTCAGCATGACCATCACCACTACGTCCAAACTACCGTGGGGATCATGACTCCACCTACAGCTGCTGGGACTCTCTCAGATGATGTGGGTTCAGTTTGGAGCATGGAGCACTACACACACTGAGGCTGCAGCTTTCATTTTGCAGCACTTAAATACCAAACCTTCAGACTGTGTCCCCAGTGTAAAGAAAAATAAGTTGGTCCCAATTAATTGGGTTAAAAAGGAAAGAAGTTTGCCAAACTTACGCTTCCCCAGTTGCCGACGCGCCAGGACGCCAAGACAGGGCACTCCCCGAGGTAGCAGGGCTGGATGTTGGGAGGCTGCGTGCCAGGACAGTTGACCATGTTCTGGTACCCGTACTCATAGTGGTCCTTCCCGGTGTAAATCTCACTGCAGGACACCAGGCGCTGCCTGTATCCCTTCCCACAGGTGACAGAGCACTGTGGGCAGAGGAGGCACCTGTTAGCACAGCATGCTTTGGGGAAGCTGCCCAAAGGGAGAAGGAGAAGCAGGCTTGCCAGCTTTTACTGTGGCAAACTGCTCTGAGGGATCACTGGTAACTAAGCTATCCACAGGTATTGTGAGGAGCTGCAGGTAAACTGGCACCCAGCTTTTTGTTGAGCATCCAGTTCTTTTTTTATGCTGCCCCAACAGCTGCTCCAGTAGCCTCTAAGCCAGACTGGCTCCTGAGCAGGTGTTCTCTCCCCCCCAGTGACAAAGAAAGGAGCAGAAGAACTCTGGGAACTCAGAAGATGCTGCTCTGGCAGGGGGGCTGAACCAGATGATCTTTTGAGGTCCCTTCCAGCCCCTGACATTCTGTGATTCTATGATTCTAAGTTCTTTATTGTTTGCATTGTTGTGGGTTGGTGGTTTTGGTTGTGGGTTTTTTTTTTT